>CAEGAE010090983.1:0-32844 GCA_903067095.1 Girardinus metallicus | reverse complement strand
TATATATATATATATATATATATATATATATACATATATATATATATATATATATACAAACGGTTTTTGTTACCAAGGATACCACAGGCAGCTTCTCCTTTTTAGCCCGCTCACTTTGCTTCAATTTGGCATCTAGACTGTGGCTAGTACAGCTGAAGTAGCTATACAGCCTATTATGTGTCATCATTTCATCGCTTGGCAAATGAAAAGGGACAGCGAGGAGGACCCGTAGCCAACTTCGTCCACAGCTGAAACTAACGTGCAGCATAAAGGCAACTGTTTGGGGCGGGATGTGCTTTATTTTTTTTCTTGTTTTTTTTTTTTTTTTTGTAGTTGTTGTTTTTCGACATCCCTCCCTTAAAGTGACCTTTAGTTTTTGGGGACATGTAAATATCAGATCTGCAAAAGCCCAGTTGAGTATGAGAGGATGCTGCTAATACCACTGATGTTCAAAATTAAGAAAGAAACCAAACCGTATGAGAAAAGCATAACGTCTATGTTCAGGTCATCTGTGATGTCCGGGGAAAACAAACGCAAATTATTTTGGATTAGCCGCTGATTCACAGTAACCTTCACGATAATAATTATAAGTAATAACTCTTGATTCCTCATTTACAGAAAAACTACAGTACCTCGCAAATGACGTCATTCACCATCAACTTTTTCTTGTGTTGCTAAATTATAACACATAACTTAGTGTATTTCATTGTTACTTTATGTAAAAGGCCAACACAAAGAATGGCAGAAGTGTTAAGTGGATGGAAAAATGTTGCTTTAAAAAAGCTTCAAGAAATAAAAATCTCAAAAAGAGTGCGGCATACATTTGTACTTGTCTCCCTTTCCCCTGACACCCCTAAATAAAATGCCTTCAGAAGGTTAGTGAATGAAGTCTACCTGAGTGCAATCCCGTCTCAGTATGAAGCTGCGCTGTGACCACCAAGGAACACAACAGACAGGTCAGGGAGAAAGATGTGAATATGTTTAAGGCACGATTAGGTTATTAAAAAAATAAGGCCTCACAGAGTGTCGTTCAATCCATTATTCAATATGGCGCAGCTGTGAACCTGAAAACGCACGGCAATCCACCTGCAGGGAAGGAATTAATCAGAGAAGCAGCCCAGAAGCCAATGGTAAATCAGGAGGTCCTGCAGAGATCAATAGCTCAAGTGGGAGAAGCTGTTGACAGCACAACTGTTCTGTTCGTCATGCGCGGTGCAGATCAGGACTTTATGGTAAAGTGGCAGGCAGAAAGCCACAGCTATTCTAGTTTGGAGTTTGCTAGAGGCCACGCATGGGATTCAACAAACACGTAGAAGAAGGCGCTCTGGTAAAATATCGAGATGACGGGGGAATTGACGGCCCATCACGCCTTTCTCCCAGCGATCCCTGGAGAGAGGCACCAGCCCCTCTGTGACCCTGCAAGGATAAGTAGCCGATATAAGATGAATATTTAGAAAACATACTCCTCCTACTTAGCAATCATGCGCTAATATGTGTTGGTTTATTGTATTCAATCGCATTAAAACACATTCAAGTTTATTGCTGAAAGGTGATAGAACGGGGTGTGAATACTTGGCAAGAAACTGCAAAACCGCAATAATCTATTTTGACATCTATTTTTCATCTGTTAACATCTTCCAAGCACTTTTTTCTACATTGTATTTTGTTTTACATCTGAATGATAACCGATTAAAACTATTTCACTAGTTCTTGTAAAGAGTTTCCTTTCCCAAACAGGATAATAAAAGCACTCCAACATTGCCACGTCAATAGCTAGCATTGTTTTTCATAGACGTTATAAAGCCATGACATTGACGGAAACATTTGTGTATTTTTACTATGACGAGCAGTCCCAAACACGCAGCCGTGCATGCTAATAATAATAACAATCTGCCAGTGTTGGTCATTTATCCCGTTCCTCATCATGTCTTTACCAGCAACGCACCGGAGATCTGGGGAAGATTGTGATCTGTTAAATGATTAATTGGATCTAAAGTATGCTTTCCACATCCTGTCCACTTTGTCACTTTAATGGAAAATGTGCACTGAGGTATAAATCAGTCAGTATCCCGCAAAGGCACATTGTGATAAAAAAACAAATGAAAAAGCATGTGCAGCTAAGACCCAAAGCCTCAAACAAATGATGAGCGGATGGAGCAGCGTTCCCACGTCTATCGGCCAGCGAGAGATTTCAGTTTTCTAGGTCAAGAAGAAGAAAGTTTATCTAACATGTATTTTTTCCCAGATGTCAAGTGTCTAAAGGAGATATACGTGGGTGGAATCGATGTTCAACGTCTGAACAGTGTATAATAGCCGCACTAAAAAATATGAGTAATGGACAGAAAATCCACTGTAACTGTTTATCTTGTCCGTCATCAAGAGAGGGAGAGAAAATATTCCTTTGATTTGAAGCAACGTTTTGATGACGGAAGCATATGCAAATGTACAGCATCACCAGTCTTGTCCGGGATGTTTCCAGAACATTTCTCTGCCAAGGTACACACACGAAAAAAATGCCATTAAAGCTGAGTAAACACAGCTGTGGCGACAAAGTAATAACCATGATAATCAGATCGCACGACACTCTAAAGTACAGAAACGTCACTATCGCACCAGATAACATCAGACAGAAAGGAAATACATGTACTGCTAATGTACAGTTTGAAACATGTTTACTCACATTGTGTAAAAAAAACATCTTTCCTCATTCTCTCACATGACATCAGACTAAACACAAAATGTGACCAATGTGCAGTATTTCAACTGCATTTAGATTATTTCAAGATGAAATATCAACGACTGACTGTTTATTTATTCATACAATGAAGTTTAGTGTATTTTTTAAATGCATGTTGTTTGTCTTCAGATGTGCGCAATTTATCTTATATTTATTCTCTGTTTTTGTTTTCAGCTTTTACAATTCTTGAGTTAAAGATATGCACACAATTTCAATATGCCTGTACTATAATGTATCTGCGGAAATGGTAATAAGTTATATTCTATTTAAAACATTTCCAATTTTAGGTCAGCTAAGTTCAAATGCTAGGGAAATAAGGAAAATTTGTATTTTTATTATTTTCTGCACATTTAGAGGTCATATACATTGCTTCACTATTTGTTATAATCTCCTTTATAAACTCTATAACTTTGGGTTGCATCAGCTCAAAGCAGATGTCTTCAAAAATGAAGGCATTTGTCTTTAATTGGCTTTGCAAACTAATATACCTGTTTCGATGTTGCTTTGGCCTGACTGCAACAGAGACAGGTGTTAAACAAAATTTGGAAAGTAAAATTATCCCTTTTTATTTCAACATGTAGTGTTGCAATAAAACAAGAAACTCTAACAAAACCCCAAACAGAAAAAGTTGGTAAAGAAAATAAATAAATAAATAAAAACAGTTGCCTTTTCAAAGGCTACTGTAGCTGCCCTCAACGGTATAAATTAAAATCGCCTCCATCTGAGAATTTTTGCATTTCATTTGGTTTGCATAATATTCAAATTACCCATTTACACTGGGCTGGACATTATGCTTCATCAGTTAAACCGCATTCAGGTGGTTTACAGCCTCATGAGCAAACAAAAGAAACAAAATAAAAAACTTTTGGTTCTCTGTAAGAGATATCTAAAATTTTCACTGACCCACCCACTGACCTACAGAGGAACAATAAATGCAAAACACACATCTCTTTTTCTCACAGGAGCCCTACCTTTGTGTACCTTTCAAAGGTACACCCACTCAATCCACCAACACATGCAAAAAAACACACACACACACACAAAAAACTGAGCTCTTACAAAGTAATGAGTCATTTAGCAACCGAAGCATATTTTGTGTCCTTTTCTGATTATTATATTTTGAAGCTTTAATAAAACATCATATCTATTAGGAAAATGAATGATATGATATCAGACATTGTTTGACATGTTTCCAACCTAATATGGATGTTATATTTCGGTAAATAAAGAATCACCAACACTATTTTTTAATACAGCTGCGTCTCAATGAATGAGAACTTCAAAAGCTAGTTCATTTCAGAAATTCAATTCAAAAAGGGAATTGAATGCCCTATATAGGTTCAGTGCACACAATTATTTCACAAATGCAGGAAGAAGTTTCTAATGAAATCAGCTCTGTACTTGGTTGAAACAAATGACACCATTAGTGACCAGTGACTCTGGAAGGCCAGGTTGCTTCAATAGAGGCCTTCAGCTCAGGCTAACTTTTGGCTCTGGTGTCTCTTTTAGGCATGGAAATCAAGAATCAGTTCTCTACAAGTTCAATTCCTGCCTGTCTAACAATTCCACTTGTCTATTTTAAAAACCTCAGACATATTTGAGTGATGGCTCCGTATTTTGACATAGTTCTTTTACAAATGTGTGCAAATCTTCATCTGTAATGTGCTGGTATCGAACAAGCTGAATTTCGCAATTGTCATGTTTCTATTAACTAAAAAATCTAAATATCACACATGGATAAACTTGTGTACGCAATGTCATTATAAATGATGGCAGCGATGGATGCAAACAGTTACATGACATATATCCATAAGGAGACGTTTACATCTTATTCAGGCGTTGGAGCCACAAAACCGCTCATACTTGGGAGCAGTTGCGATTTGGGGAAATGGTAGCCGGCAATTTTACAGAATAGCTGTGGATGCAACACATTCAATGACACACAGCTTTTAATGACCTGTGTGATGCTCAAGTCTAGCTGCACATTGTCCAGAAAAAAAACATCATCGTCCTCTTTGTCGTTTTCGACAAAGTGGTAACATCCTGCAGTCGATCACGTGACTCGTGTGAAGCAGGGCAAGTGTTTCCATTGCAGTTTTGCAAAATAGGGCAAATTCGATACAGCTGAAAAACCACCTCACCCTATCGTAAAAGCACAAGTTTCGAAATCTCAGATTTTCCACTAAGCAAATTTATTTTCAGAATTGAATTTGTGGTCACTGGAAACGCAGCCATTGGCTGACTTCGAACATACCCAAAATGGCGTCACAGCAAAGTTGCTCCAAAAGCATGGACGCATTTCACATGAAAAGGATGTTATACCTCCAATATTCTCAAACAGTCGACCACACAGCATGCAACGGAACTGCTCGAATGTAAAGAATTTGACACGATGCTTAGCGACAGCGGAGAGCTTCGAGCACAGCATCTCAAATGCCATAAATGTCCTGGGTAACATTAAACTCCTTAACGTTAGTGCCATAGTGTGTGAACAATCTCCATCTCATATAAACACCTACAGTCGTGTTCAATAAATAAGAAAATGGGTTCCGATGAGGCTCATTCGACGGATTAAAAGCACCTTTTAAGAATATCTCATTGTCTTCTTCCTGACAGCAAATTCCCTGGTTTAATTCAGGAGGTTTGTTCACTAATCAGGCACAGTGACAGCCTGGTCATTAAAGCAGGCGTTGGTACCTTTGCATTGCCACTTCTGACATTGTCTATGGCTCAGAAGAGGCTCACCACAAGAAATGCAACTCTTGTAGCTCATGTCCTGGGTGCGTTTGTTTGCGGTGGCTGCAGATATCTCTGTACTTTCCTCACTGATGTGGTTGAATTCAGCGCTCTGTGAACAGCCAGCCTTTTAAGCAACAGCCCTGTGTGGCTTACCCTCATTCTGCAGGGCGTCAACAGGGGTTTCATTTGCTGCTGTAAGCAAATGTAGCTGTATGTATTAAGTATTAAAGGCTCCATCCGCGCAATAACTCAAAGACTTCTCAAATCGCAGTTGAAGGAGCTATCTGTTTACCGATTAGGATAAAATCATATGCATGGATCTTATGCTTAATAGTGAACAGAATATTTTTTTTTATGTTTCATCCTGCTTTGTGGGACTGTTATTAAAACTAGAGCTGTTACCAAGCAACACACTTTAAGAAATTCATTACTTTATATAAACCTACTGGTGTCACATCTTAATATGCATCCCGGTGCTGTTTCCTAAAAAAAAGAAAAAAAAAAAAAGCCTGTCATGTCAATCTTAGTAGGTTGCAGCAAGTGACGAGTGTTTAGCTCTGCAGCAGCGAACGACTCTCAACCAAATGCAGGAACGGATGCTAATCTAGCTGATGGTTCAATTGAGTTTATGACTTGGTTTTCACAAAACGAATGGCAGAGATGTTCAGGTTTTCCTAGATCTCCTCGACATTGTACGGCAAGCGGGCCACATAAATTTTGTATGTTCAGCATGGATGTGGCTTGATCCGCAGTGACAAGCTCTGATCTCTGAATGAAGGAAAAAGCTGGATACAAACACAAAGCACGGCGGAGAAGCTGTGGAGGAGGTGCATAACAGGTGAAGCGAGTTTAGCCCCCTGGATTTGACAGACATGGCTAATACTGCGAGCACCTACAGTTTTTAATCCTAAAGTAATATTTTAAGCTGATCCCATTCACATGAAATATTTGTTAGTAAAATCACAGCATGCTTTTGAGGCTGACTGATAATGGCATAATAACTTTTCTGCTGGGTAAATTCTGGTGAACACTTCAACATATCATTTAGTATCATGCACGCAGTCTCAAATTTTTGCAGATTAGTCCTAACACGGCCATAAAGCATAATAAACTATCAATTAATAGCTCAGTTTGTATAGCTTAATAGTATGTGAGTTGGGGTTTTTTAAGATTTGAAAAGTATCCATGAGATAACAACAGTTGCAAAATCCCTCTATCTCTCTAATGAATGGTTTTGTTATAGTGTGCTGTGCAGCTGTAGTCACCCCTGTGACTGTGAGTCAGTACTCTGCAGAACAATGTTCTGTACAAAACAGCTCAGGTTCAGTCAGATGGATGGTGGTGTCTGTTAGCATCAATTTTCAAGTTTTGCCACAGATTCTCACTTGGACTTAGATCTGGACTTCAACTAGGCCAAGTGAACACTTGAATATGCTTTGATTGAGATTGTCCCATTTTGGGGGTGTTGTCCTGGCCCAGTCTCAGGTCTTTTGCAACTTTGACATGTTTTCAACCATGCCAGCTTCGAATTTAACACAGCGACCACCATGTTTTATAGAAGCAATGGTGTGTTCATGTTTACATTTAGGCTGAAGAAGTTAAGGCCTTTCAAAATGAATGAAAACCTTAAAATAGACTTCTTACGGCTTTTTTTTTTCAACAGTGGGCTGTCAATTTAGGTGGACAGGTGGCAATATGGAGGACCATGCCTGGATAGGTTTGCAGTTGTGCCAAAATCTCTCTACTGTCAGACAGTGGATAGAACAGTGCCCAGTGAAAGGTTACAAAGTTGAGACGCTTGTTTATAACCTAACTCTGTTTTAAATTGTTGAGAACTTTAACTGTAACCTGCCTGTCATTTTTTCTGTGGACCTCTGAGGCTTTCACAGTGCAGCTGTATTCTCTTAGAGGAAATTAAATATAAGGGAAATCTGTTTGTTGACTAGGGCAATTGATGGTGCTGGATTTTGATTACGGGTATCAGAGTAAAGGGGGCTGAAAACAAATCAACGCTGTGCTTTGCAGATTCAAGTTTGTGAAGAATGGTTAAAAACCATGCGTCACTTTCCTCCCACTTCACAATTACGTGCTGCTTTGGATGTATCTGTCGCACATCCCAATAAAATACATTGAAGTCAAAACATAAGAAAAAGTTCATCAGGTGTGAATATTTTTGAAGACATTGTTTTTGGATTCAATGGGAGAAGGATGTCCCTCTTTTGTTTTTGTTTTTTTGTCAAGGAGCATAGCTATTCATAAGTTGTCCTGACCCAGTTAGACGTCCGCTCTGGGGGTCTCTGTCTTGCTCAAGGGTAGTTTGGCAGTGATGGGTTTACTGAAACTTAATAATAAGGCATTGCCCCTCTGGATACTCCACTATATTTTCAGCACCTAGCTGGTCTGCGCACTGGGATAAAAAAAATAACATCTGGAAAGTCACATTGAACCACAATCAATAATTCATTTCCATCATACTGTAGTCTTGAGCATGGAGAACTAATTGACAATTACAATAGAGTGATCCACATCAGTGAGCGTATATGAGGGGATACAGAATAGCTAATTAAAATATGCCTCTCTAAACAGGGTGCTTTCAGTCCCTGTTATCCACTCTAGCTTTGCGATCTTTTCGCCGACGAATTCTTCATTGACATGTACGTTAGTCAAAAAGCATTCAAATCTACACTGATGACCTGTAATTTTTTTTGTTTGTTTGTTTTCAAAGCACTTCCTTTAACGATCCTCCTAAATATTCAGTTCATGTGCAGATAAACTGGATGCCAGAGCTTAAGTTGTATACTTCATCTGCTACAGCGTCAAATTGCTAAATGTTTAGGATATATTATCTGTGGCCCACAGCCTAATGTGTGTTTGTGCATGTCTGATTGTAGTCTATCAGCTCTGTCAACAGGAAACCCATTATCCTACTGCTTAGTAAATGCCTTTTGCAGCTTTGTTTAATCTTAATGAGTAATGGACCCTTCTCTTTGTCATACCAAAAACAAAGCATGATTTATACTGCACTAAAGTCATCAAGTACTTTGCCCTTTTCTGCTTCCTGTCCCCTGAGATCGCCAGGTAAACAATGTCACGGACCAGGAATAGGAAAGCCAAACTATGTCGAAATGCACGTGAACTTACAGCACACCAGGTTCGACTTCTGACATCTTATTGTTTTCTCGCCCCAGTTCACAAAACTCCATTTGTAGATCATTGCAATAGCTTTATATCTGAATCTTCAAACTGAGGGAACATATTATTACGTTAAAATGCTATTATTTCAGCCTTTAAGTCAGTTTAATTCAGATGCAGGGCTGGGTTTGGCTGGAAAGATCCTAACTTAATGTCAAATATTATTCATGCAAGTCATGGCAATCCAGGTGTTTAAACCAAAAAAAAATAACTTGACTTTTCTTTCTTGGGCCTTGCAGGAATTTCCCCTCTCATATAGGCTTTGATATGTAATTGTAACTTTGCACATGTTCACTTCAGCTACTTGTGCTGTAAGGAAGTTTTGTGTTTGTTTTTGGCTCCATACAATCGGATGGTGGAGGTTTTTCTCTTTGTTGTCAGTGGCGACACAGATAGCCTTTGATGACATGTGGTATGTAGCTTTTTGTCAAACGACCCCCATTGGCCAAGTTGGCAGAATGAGCACTTGCCAAATGAGGGCTGTTTGAATATGGAAGTAAGGTAACAAACCTGTTAGCGAAAAATGGGGAAAACATCTGTGCTTTTTCCACTGACTATCTTCCTTCGGATAAGATGATGGGTAATTTACAGCAGCAGGCACACGTCCAGCAAAGACATCCAGCAAAGATGGTTTTTCTGTTGGACGGTACCCATGGCAAAATCTCTGAATCAACTGAATTATCTGGACGTCCTAGTGGGCTGGTAGCTAACGTCTTTTCATTCAGAAGTCAATGGAGTAGGACTACTCTGAGATGTCCCGATGCTGTAGAGACTGCCTGGTTTAAAACTTCATGAAGTATGAACATCATGGAGACTACTACCACTCATTAGCTAGTACAATTAGTTACCATGGAAACTGAATTCATACTGGTGGATGGACGTGATTGCAGACGAACGATTTATTAGACAACTGTCCCTGCTTCTTGGGAGTCAAAAGATGTAACAGGTGCCACTATTCTACCGACGACTGTCTAATCTTCTACAAGATAAACAAGACTGAGCTGTGGTTTACAGGGAACAGAATATGGCAGATGTTTAAGATGTGCCTAAACAATGATGGAAACATCAAAGAAGGAACTAACAAAATGCAAAATACTGTCATCCCAGAGGTCAGTGGGTCAGAGGTGGGTTACACCGAGCACTGCTCACCAGATTGTTACAGACACACAGGAAAGACGGTCACTTGAACAATCACACCCAAGGACAAAATGTGTTTAGACATTTAAACAGTAAGGTTTGTGAATCAAAACCTGAAGATCCCAACTCGAGCTTTTTATTTTCCATTTCCTGAAGGCCTCTGGTATCCCTAAATTCTTGAGCTTCTCTGGCTACTGACAAAAATGTCAGGATGAGAAGATTTGTGATTGATTATTAGATGTGCGTCACATCGTCACTGATTAAGGAGAACATACATAAAGTAATAGTGTCTGTCTGGTAATCAGACAGTCCTGGGCCTGAATTCCAGCAGCGTCTAAGCTTGGTAATTTTCTGATTAAAATATGAAGCCCTACTGCTTCTTCAGAAGGTTTTAAAAGATTTGAATGTTTGCCTTACATTTGAAAGTCTAGGGACTCTACCCAGTCTTTAGTCTATTGACATTTTGAGACCTGAAATAATCAATTTTTATGTTCCATAACCCCTAACGTGTATTTATTTTTTTAAAGGAATCAATGCCAGGGCCATAGTTAATAGTGGCTTGCTCCAAAATAAACTGTTTCAAATTGCAGCCGCCTAAAAATAACAACTGCCAAAGGACAATCACTGTCACAACACTAACAACATACCACTGCTATCATTTCATTTTCCTTCCATTGATTTTCTGCTCAGACATCTTAATAGGCTTCAGATCCATTTCCACGTAAACCATAGAATCTAATCACATGATTCTTGAGCAGAATGTCTCACATTTTATGTGCTTCTGTAGTAAAAGTCTAATAGGTTTCGTGGTTTCTAACACAAACAGCACATATCAGTGACTGACTTGTAAAATACGTACTCTGATCATATGAATTATGATGGAATGGTGCACTGAAATATTTTATTTAAACTGAAAGTCACCTTTTTCTATATGATGTTTCACACATTCTGCGGTTATTAATCGCCCATTTCCCTTGCATTCAGGGCAAAAACAAAATCCCTGTCCTGATTAAACACTACTTTACAAGCGTGAACTGCCTTTGGTCTGAACTCGCCATCGTTCCAGGAGATGTCCGGTACCTCCGCATGTCAGCGAGACGGCCAACAAGTGGGAAGTGAACAGTCCCTGAGAAAGTGGAGCTTAGGTGTCACATCACATCAACACAGGATGCGTCTCCTCAGCCAGGTCATCTATGTCCGCTGCTGCGGGTGGATGTTTCCCAGCTGCACTAAGCCAGGGATGGCTCTCCTGGGACAAATGCACACAATAGCCTCACAAAAATATTCTCTGACACGGAGGGGCAGGTCGTTGAGGGAGCCGTGTGTGTGAAATCGGCTCATCAGTGACAGAGCCGCTGACGGAAAGGATGTGAAGGCAGCTAATCCCACTGCCGTCTACGCTAAGAGCCCAGGCTTGTAACGTTTCTTCCTCCACCCCACCTGCGGTTTCCTGAAAGAGATTACAGGTGATTACGCCTCCACCGCACTTTGTTCAGTGTGGAAAAGTTTACTTTACCCAAGTTATTTGGGATTTTTCACTTGACCTACATCTCATCCACCTGCTCCAACCTCACAAAATGATTTTTGCTTAACAGGGTCGCTCATTCCACATCAAGCATCTCCGGTCCGTCTTCAATATCCCTTCTTAGACCTCCAATGAACTGCGGGGAAGGAACTCCAATCACTTCCCTCTGTTGTGAATGAATCATTCATATTAGGTTTTGCATTATTCAACGTACAACATATTACTCTCAGCAAAGGTTAAAACTGACTTGAGCCAAAAAAGAAGCAGGGGAATGGGAACTAAAACCACTAGGCTTTTGTAGAAAGTGCATATGGGGATAAAGTGTCTAGTGAAAGACCGAATGTACATTACCCAGAGAGGATGCCTTAGAAATATAAGTGTCCTCTCTTTTATTCATTCTGCATCACTTCCACTGGGCTTTTCTGCTGTGACTAGGTCAATGTTCTGGAGCGTTAACTTCAATCTCCAGCCATAAGTAACCACTCAAAGCAGCCAGAGGTGAACAGCACATACATAACCATGACTTTAAAAGGATGAATCTTACAATTTCACTATAAATAAGGTAATATAGAAAGGCCAGGGGCTAAAAATTAAGTAGCAAAGGAGCCACATCATTTTTCACTGACGACCATTTTGAACTAAACAATGGCCTGATCAGGCTTCACTAAATCTCTTAGAAATATAATAAAATTAATAAAATAATTAATTTATTAGTGTTACAATCGTAAGATGATGCAGTATACTAATGGTAATGTTTGTTAGCTGCTTTACCATGTTTGCCCCTTTAAGATAAAGGGGTACACATCCTTCTACCTGGTAAATGGTTATTTATTTATTTACTTATTTAAGTTTATTTGAAAGGGACAGACACACATCGACATAGACAAACTGAACAGAACAGCAGTCCCATGTTTGCGTCATATTGCAATAGCAACGGCCAAATTGCAGCACTTGTCCCTACCTAAACTTAGCGCTAGCTGTATTTGACATTCACACTTTGACAAAGTAAGTAAGCTCAATGTTATACAGTGTAAATGCTTTGCTCCCCCAATCAAACATATCACTTACATGCCAAATTAGCATAAAAATAAAACTCATTTAGGGCTGCCGGTGTCACTGTGGTTAGCACCGTTGCCTCACAATATGAAGCCTGCGTGTTCTTCCAAAGCCGATGTTATCGGCTTCCACTCAGAATCTGAAAATTATTCATTTTAACCCACGGGCTACGTTATTCTTTTCATGCCACTCTTTTGTAGCCCTAATATTAAATATTAGTTACTTCAGTCCATGTTTTGGGTTTCAGAACCTGAGCCGTTATCCTGGTTAAAATTCATAAATTGACCATTTCAACGCTGTCCTGGATGTGTCATACAAATGACCTAGGAGTAGGAAAAAAAATCCAAATATAATTGTTTTTCAACCAGCAGGTTTTAGATTGCAAAAAATAAGGTTTTTCAATTTAGGTTTAGCTGTGATATATGCTGTAAACAAATGCAGTATTTTGACTTTTTTCTATTGATAAAAAATCCTATTTTGTTCTGAGGTTGAAAGGTTCATCTGTGTTTATGCATGTAAATGGCCTCCAAAAGCTCTCAACTGAATTGCTTCATCCTAACACTGTATTTAGTTACAGAAATGTCCTTTGCTTGATTTTTATGCTGTAACACATACTAATCTCTCTCTAATGTTTCTCTCCTGGTATTTTTACTTTTATTTATGGTGCTACTTGAAAATGTAAAAACTACTCTAAAGTAAAAATGAAACCGTGACATCCCTTTCCTGTTTATTTAGACTGAAATTACTGCTCTGCTGCTGTGTTAAGAGGTCAAGAGTTTACAAGCTGTTTATAACTGTATTAAATTTGATTTAAAAGCTGACGTCTCATTACATAAAAGAGTGAGACTTTTCTTGTTGGCTGAAGCTGAACTAACAAGGACAACAGAGTCTATATGAGAGGATTTTATACATCTAATTATTAAATTTCTCTTTAACTAGATAAAAAAAACTAATACCTAATTCACAATTTTAAACATTAAAGAAACCCTTTGGTGTTTTAAAATATTTGCTTTGATCCACAAGCCAAAACTGGATATCTTTAGCCTTAAAAGTTTGAAAGAAAGAGAAGTCTCTGAAGGATTGGAAGGATGTGGCCATTTATCAGGCTGTGAAGCACCAACAAAGCTTGAGTGGCAGCCTGGAAACTGTAGCTTTCAGCGTTTACAGAGGCTTGACCTGTAATTAAGGAAGCCAGGAAAGCTTACCTTCAACTTTAAATCTATACACTATATTACAAAGAAAAAGTATGAAGTAACAAAGGCAGACTGTCAAAAAGGACTGAACGTACACAAATATTATGAAGGCTGTCTCTGTTTTTCCTCCAGCGAATACAAAATAGGTTAATGTTGGACTAACGCAACATGTGCAGCTATCTCTCAGACAGTATCCGCGGCCGGTTTACTGTTGAGATAAACACTTACGACCTTCAGGTACTGCCATATCTAATCAGACTTTGTCCCACTATCTGTCTCTTTGAGCTCTACAAATTCATTTAGCAAATGGTGCCCAATTTTTGTAATCCAAGATGACAATAACAGACCTTTAATTACACATAATCACATGTCTAATTGCAAATTGCAATTTTAATGAATTATCCCTACTATTCCCATTGTGAATCACATGCCAAACACACTTGGGATTGTTTAATTAAGACGACTGTTTCCATGGAGATCAGAAAAAAAAAAGAAGAAACGGTTTGCAGAACTGTCCGTTCCACTTGGTGCGGAGATGAAAATAATCTCAAGCTGACACCGCGTTATTACAGCATCACCGCGACCTATGTGTGGCCCCTAATCCTCAGCCTCTGTCTCGTTCTCTTTCGTTCTATCCGAGCGGCACAAAACACTTTCATACTCCAGTCAGCTTTAACACAGCTGACTGGAGCAAACTCCCTTTCCACAGCATGATAGTTTTGATCCAGTTCTTTCAGTAACATCATTAGCCCCTCAGGCGTGCCTCGGTCCCTCGCGCTCAGCTCGCCCAAATGTGCCCAATTCTGGGTAAGCTGAGATAATACCTGATAGGCAAGTGGATGGAAGTAATCTGATCGTCAATACCACAATTAGCGTTTGTCTTCATTGTTGTCAGTGTGGCAGAACAGCTGAAACAGCCACCTGATGATGTTTTTGTCCTTCCAGAGCAGATGTGTTACGTTTCACAAGGGCTTCAGCTTTACTCCTGATTTCATAAGAAATGCAGACCCTTGCAAAAGAATTCACAACCCTTGAGAGTTCCACATTTTGCAGTGTTACGACCATAAATGTACTTTGTTTGGGTTTTTATGCGACAGCGCTGCACAGACCCGCTACAAAGGGAAATGAGTGAGTGGCTTTCAAAAACTACAAAGAAAAATGTCGGGATTCAGTCAGGCTACTTTGATACCCCTAAATAAATAATGATAAAAATGCACTTGACAAATCTTTCTGTGCAAGAAGAAATCCATTGTCAAAAGACAACCATAAGAAGTACCGTTTTCTGTTTGCTGCAAGCCATGCAAGGGGTAAAGCAAACAAGTAGAAAAACCCTCTAGTGGGATGAGACCAAAAATAAACGGCACTGCATGAAAAATGCCATGTTTGGTGCCAAAGCTAACAATGAAAATCAACCCGTACACATCGCTCCCATGGTAAAACACAAATGCAAACATGCAGAATCATGCTGTGGGCATGCTCTTCTTCAGTGACAAGTAACCTCTGCACGATCAAATGGTTAAGTTCAAAGCATATAAATTTGTAAGAATGCCCTAGTATAAAGTCCAACAGATAACTTGAGAAAAGAACAGCACAAATCTTAAAGAGTTTGAGCTATTTTACGAATAATGGACAAAGATTTCAGATTCTGTCTCTTCAGAACTGCCAGAGAAATATTCTAGAAAACATGCATCTGTAACTGCAGCAAACGATGGTTCAACAGGACTCAAGGAGGGTTGAGTACAAATATATGTTGCATTTTTTTGAAGTCGACATTTTCTTGTCCTTTCATTTCAGAAAAACAAAAACGAAAGTGGATTTACATTTGTGGCTAAATGATGAGAAAATGTGAAGTAACTCGGGGGTGCAAATACTTGTACAAGGCACTTTAACTCTAAATAGGTGTTAACGATGTAGACTCAGGTCCCAGGTGGGTTGGATTCAGGCTTCCTGTCGCTATTTTTTCACTTATAGGGGCTTAGCTTCATGAATAATTGTAGAGCGGAGTGTTGATGCGAAACGTCAGTGTGATGAATCTCATATTTATGTATGTTGTGCAGAACAGAAAAACAGGGCAATTTTCTGAAGTGAACTTCTCTCGCTGCACTTTTTTGTGTAAATCCCAGCAGCGTTTGCTCAGCTCCTACTTGTAGAAGGGTGTAAAAATAGAAAGCAAGAACAAACTGTGCAAATAACAGACATGTGGGATGATGGTAAATCATCTGTATGAGCCAGAATAGCTGTGAGGTCAGTGGGTCAATGGTCATAGCCATAGCAATAGCAAATTAATTTAGCCTGTTATACATTATTGACAGGTAGCGTATTAATTTTCTGGTCCAGCGGCTTCTATGGATAATTAAAAGATGCTAGGTCTGGGGTTTGGGCTTTGAATGTCAATCTTTCTAACACATAGACACCCAGTGGTGTGATGTTATTCCTGCCTTACAGTTCATTGCCTCAAAAGGTATTTGATCTTTCAGTGAAATGAAGTGGTTTGGGGCTATTCAACAAATGCAACACACACACACACACCCGCCCCCGCATGCACACACGCACTCCTACCTAAGGATAGTTTGGAGAAAAGAGTAAACCTAACAGTTAAATGTTTTAGACTGTGTGAGGAAGTCAGAGTACCTGGAGAGAATCCACACATAGACAAGGAGAACATGCAAATGACATACAGAAAGCCACCAAGCTGAGACTCATCCCCAGGACCCAGGATAATGTTACCAACTGTGCCACTATACAGACTGCTAAAAGTACCAATACCTGTTTTAATTACCATGGCGCTACTGAGCTTGACAAACTAGCAAACTAGCATGACATGAACCCCACAGAGAATCTGTGAGATATTGTCCAGAGGAATATAAGAGGCACCAGGAGCCACCTGGGGTCTTTAAAACCTTAGCAGAGAGTGAGTACTTCCATGTCGTGCAGAACTGAAGTAGTAATCTATCCTAAAGGAGGCCGCACCAAGTATTGAGTGCATTCACTGCACATGATCACACTTCTCAGTAGGCCAACTTTTCTGATTAAGTGATCACAACAAATAAAACACCCCCAGAAATAAACACTGGAACCTACTTAATAAGTGTGGAATCATTCTCAATAATATGCAATATGGAATTAAATTCTTTAAATGAAATAATCTTGATCATTTGGAACCATTTGGAATTCAGTGGTTGATTAATGATTAGGTACGTTTAGGGTTTTTAGGCCTTCTTGACATGTTTATGCTAGCTATTTCTGAACTGTATGTGACGCCAAAATAAACCAGAAGGAGTAATGCATGTTCCCAAAACTTGCTGATGTGCTTGGGGTGTGGGGTTAGCTTGGAGAGGCAGGAGTGTGACATGATCATTTGTGTACTGGATATCTGCATAAAACACCACCCTTAATATTAAACTAAATAAAGAAACACATCTAAGCAAACAACAACAACAAAAATGAACAGAAATGGAAAAACAAATATCTTGGGTTCCCTAAAACCTTGGACTCGGGGTGCTGCCTCAGGAAGGACGTGCATGACCCATGCCACGCATTCAGAAAACAGAGGGATGTGTGTGTGCGCGTTTGTTTGCAATACCTTGTGGGGACCATTTTCTTGACACGTTTCCTCCACGTTGTGGAGACCCACTGCCCCTTGTGGGGACCGAAGCCTGGTCCCCACAATTGGAAACGCTGTTTTTGGGTCAGGGGTCAGATTTAGGACTAAGGTGTGAATTGAGTTTTGGTAAGAGTTAGTGTTCGGGATGTAATAGTTAGGGTCAAGGTTAGGATAAGGGTGAGGTTTAGGCTGTAGAAATGCATGGAACTCATTTGAAAGTCCCCACAAAGATAGCCACGCAAACATGTGTGTGTGCGTGTGCGTGTGTGTGTGCCTCTGCGATGGACTGGTGACCTGCCCAGGGTGTACCCCACCTCTCACCCAATGATCAGTGGAAATAGACATTATTCCACCCCACATGGTAGACCCTGTGAGGACAAGCAGGTACAGACAATGGATAGATGGCTGGTACTTTTAGACATGTGGGTAGCTTTCAGCATGAAATGATCTAAAATCTCCTTGTCGACGGCTGCACCAACTTTGGACTTCAAACAGAATTATGGACCAACACCAGCAATGACAGCGTGGAAACCTCACACTGTCCCTCAAACAACAGGGATTATGTGTCTCTCTGAACTCTGGGAACTGGATTTCTAAATGACTCCACATCCAAAATGTACCTAATCTGAAACGATGACGTTACAACAAACCAATTGTCCCCATTACTCAAGTGAGACGTTATCTGTGGTTCAAAAGGTGGTTTAATGTCTTGTAGCTCTTTGGGGTGGTTGTTGAAACTTTGACTCCACAACTACATTCATTATGAATCTCCTTCAAATGGGATTTACTCCCACATTTGGTGGCAAAGGTGAGATGGTCAGAACACACAGCTGCAGCAGACACTGTTGCAACCTTTTTTTATTCAACCTAAAAAATTATCTAGTTGAACTAATGGATTGATAAATCGCATTTACAACTGGGTCCATATATATTTAGACACTGATACAAGTAGTTGTTTTTTTTTACTTGTTTGCTGAAATATATTCCAGTTATAATAATATAATAGACATGGACATAATGTGCAGACTCTTAACTTAGGTCAAAGTAGCTCTCCATGCAGGTGAAGCAAGTCATCATTAAAGCTGTGAAAATATATTTAAAAAATCTATCCAAAAAAAAAAAAGTACAACATTAGGAGAGACAAAATCTACAGTTTGGCACATCCTGAAAAGAAAAAAGAAACAAAGAACCGGGTGAACTGAGCAACACAAAAACACCTGGATGTCCACAGAAGATAAGAGCGGTGGATGAACTCAGAATTGTTTCCATGGTGAAGAAAAACCGAGTGAACAACACTCTCCAGGGGGGTAGGCTTGTATCGCAGGCTAACATGAAGAGAAGTCCACATGAAAGTACAAAGGGTTCACTGCAAGGCGCAGGCCACTCATAAGCCTCAAAAATAGAAAGGCTTGACAAAAAATTTAAATAAAATAAGCCAGCATAGTTCAGGAATAACATTCTTTGGACAGATTAAAACGAGAATGTAAAAAAAAAAAAAAAAAAAAAAAGTATGGAACAACTCATGATCCTAAGTACACCACATTGTCTGGCTGCTCTGGAACAATTGTGTTTATTCATGATGTGACACAAGACAAAAGCAGACAAATTAATCCTGAGGTGTTCAGAGACAAACTGTCTGTTCAAGACCAGCTAAATGCAGTCAGCTTGAGTCAAAACATTTATCTGTAGATTGTGTTGTGAAATATGTTCAAGATAGGCAAAAAAGTGAAAAAGTTTCATCTTAAGTGGTTGATCTTTTCTAGTCTTTCATTTTTTCCAGTGGTGGATTTTGTTTTTCTTAAATGTCAGATGTTACGAATTAAAAGTCACTTTGGTTTGTAAAAACACCAGAAACCACCTAATAAAGTTACTTAGTTCAACTATAATTTCAGAGAAATGTTAGAAAAGTCCATCAGAATAAGGAACAAAACTGCACAGAGGCTTGTTCTTTATATTTTCAGATTTTTTTTTTGTTTTGTTTTTTCTTTAAATTCAGAATATTGGCCAAGGGCACCAGTCACAACACATTGTCACTATTATTTATTGTTGTTCTTTGTTGTTATTTGTCTATTTTTATAGATCAAATTACTGTAACAAAGTAACATTTTAATAATTTTACAACTTACTAACATTCAAGGACACTGTACGACGGCATATTAGGGCCGTTGCATATAGGAAAAAAGGAGGAGTAAATTATTGCCAAAAAAATGATGTTCTATGAAAAAAATAAAAACAAGAAATTGTCTGAGCTCTAAAGGTTGAAAAATTCCACTCTCAAACTTTGAGATTAACCTCAAATTTGAGATTCAGCTCAGAAAATATTTAGAAAAAACTTGGAAATTTCTATGTTTCAAAGGTGGAAATTTTTAGACTAGCATTTCTGAGCTTGAGCTCAAAATTTCAGAAATTGCTCATTTCAGAGTCTACAATGGTCCTAATATGCCATCATAAACTGTAATATTAAAGAAATATTCATGGGTTGGGCACCAAAGCCGGCTCTTGCCCAGGGCCCCCCACCACCACCTTCTGAATCCGGCCGTGCATTCAGCGCACCACATACCTAAAATCTGACGCTGCTGCTGAAAGTGACCAGCCTCTCTGACTCAGATCAGCCTAAACTTTGCAAAACTTACCTGTCCACGCTGATCACACACAGGGTCATGATAGAGGCGGTGCAGCACATCACATCCATGCCGATGAAGATGTTGCAGAACAAGTCCCCGAATAACCACTTGCCGCCAGTGAGATCTGTCACAATGACGAACGGCATCACCACTATGGCCACTGACAGGTCGGCCACTGCTAGGGACACCAAAAGGTAGTTCGAAGGTTGCCGAAGTTTCTTCACCACGCACACGGCGATCACCACCAGCGTGTTCCCCATCACGGTGACCGCCGTGATCATCGCCAGCATGACCCCGATAATGATCTTCTCCGGGCGCCCGAAATCCAGCAGCTGCTCCCCGCACGACTCGTTCCACTTGGCCGTGGGGCTGCTGCCGACCGTGGTGACGGACACGTTGCTGACCAGAAGCAGAGTGCCATTGATAACTTCGGCAATATCCTCTTTCTTTGCAAAAGTGGGCTCAATTACCGAGGTATTGAACATCACGACAATGACGTTTCCCGGACAGGAGAGCAAGGGACGCCTCGCCAGTGCGCTCCAATTACGCGCATATTTGGGTTTGTGTAACCGGCTCCTGGACACTGCCCGACGGTGTTAGGTCGAACGCTTTTTCAGCCGCACCACATCACCCAGTGGTGGTGGTCAAGTGATCCGTCCCTAGAGGGTCTGTAGCTTTCGGGGATACAAAGCTCATCAGCAGGGTGGAGGAGGTGGAGGAGGAGGAGGTGGAAGAGGGAAAAGCCCCTAAAATTATGGAGCTGCACACGACAAAAAAAAAAAAAAAAAAAAAAAAAAGTTGAACCGTCTAAATCTGCCTGCTTCCAGAAAGGCTTTTAAGCTTCTCAGCGCGTCACTTCTGCAAACATGGACAGTCTGGAGAGTTGCGCTGCGCACACCGCACCTACCAGCGTGACGCATCAGTTGGAGCGCACAGACAGCCTGTCACAGCGGCGCTTTCCGTGTGATCCTCAGATCCTCAGAGTCTGCAAAAAAAAAAAAAAAAAAAATTACGGAACAGTTTCACAGCGCGTTTCAGCAGACGGCTCTGTCTGCGCGGGGAATGGAGAATACTGTTTCCACGAGGGTCCCAGAAGCCATAAGCGGTGGAATCATGAAAAAATATTAAGCGATACGTTGAGGAAGTTTCTACTTCAGTGTATGAGGAAGAAACTTGGATTGAGGATGTTTTTCAGTGCATGTTTCTTTTTGATAAAAACAAAATGCTTTTTTTGTTGTTGTTGTTGTTTTTATTTAAGAAAAAAATTTAAATAAGAAAAACAGCTGTGATTAAAGAAAATAAAAATAAATAAAAAAATCACACAGTGCCAAGCTGTTAATGTTTCCACTTATTTCGTTTTTTCGCTCTCAACTGTTTCAAATCATCACTTTTAAATATCAGAGCCTGAGTTAACAACGCGTAAACATTTTTATTATTTATTAAGGGGATATGCCATCCCTTAAACGCCTACACAAGTTGACACAGTGTAGGTGTTTTATTTTTGTTTGTTTGTTTGTTTGTTTGTTTTTTCAATCCAGGAACATTGGAGAATTTTTGATGACCATGTACATCTTTTTTTTTCCTTTTCATCTTAATCGGATTTAAATCCGGATTTGTCTAGGTCGCTCTAAAAACTTTATTTATTTATTTATTTAATTTTTGAGCAAATCAGAGGAGGACTTGCTGATGTGCTTTGGATCATTGTCCAGCTGTGGTTGTTGAGCTTAATGGTAGGAACTGATGAGACAGCATCAGTTCCTACTGATGCCGTGTTTCACTGTTCTGTTTTTTATGAAATGCTGCGTTTGCTCTGGGACAGCATCAACGTGTTTGTTGGGGGAATATGTTAAACGAGCTCTTGTGTTCTTTTTGGGGTTTGGAGCTCTGCCTTTTAATGCCGTTTTTGTCCAGTTACTTTCTTACTGTTGAATCATAAACTCTGACCTTAACTGGGCCCTGCTGAGCTTTAGATGCTCTGGGTTCTTTTGTAACCTCCTAAATGAGTCGTAGATTTTGTTCTTGGAATGATTTCAGGAGGCTATAGCCACTCCTGGGGAGATTTATTACTATTCCTTGTCTTCTCCTGTGGATAAATGGATCTCACTGTGTTTCACTGAAGTTTCAAAGCTTTAGAAATCGATTTGTAACCCATCAGTGATCTGCAGATTTCAGTGACTTTGTTTAGCTTCTTTTAGATCCCTTGGCCTATGTTGCCAGACGGATTCTACTTGTGTGATTTCTTGATTCTACAGATTTCTTTAATCACAGTTCACCAATGGCTTAATAAGGGGGCAATTACTTTTCTCACAAAAGTTGTTTTTGGAGCATTATTCCCTTTTTGAATGAAATCCTCATTTGAAGTTGCAGTTTTTTATTTTAGCCCTCTAAAATAAAAAAATAAAATAAAACTATAGTTTTATTGAATAATTTGGTGACCTGAAATCTGTAAGTGGGGAAAATACATTCTCACAGCAAATTGTCATCGTGCTACCACTTTAGAATAATGCTCCACTTTGTATTGGTCAATCACAAAATTCCTAAAAGACAAATAAAAGTGGTTGTAAACGACAAAATGTGAAAAAGTTCAACTGCTATCTTCTCATGGTTTTGCTAAAACAAACTCCAGAGTTTAACAGAGCTTTCTTTGTACACTGTGTGGGAATGATGCACATGAAGGTGTTTCATAAAACAATCCAGCTTTTCCCTCGTACGTTTTGTTTTTTGGAGGAGAGAAGAGTGAATTAATTAAGCTCTTGATATTTTGGCAAAAACTAAAAAAAGCATGAAGCACTTGTTAATAAATAAATAATACAAAGTTAAACAGAAAACATATTTCCCTCAGGAGTTCAGTGGTTCTTCAACTTTGCGTGTGT
Organism: Girardinus metallicus; assembly: GCA_903067095.1. NCBI lineage: Eukaryota > Metazoa > Chordata > Actinopteri > Cyprinodontiformes > Poeciliidae > Girardinus > Girardinus metallicus. The sequence continues at coordinate 10,164 of CAEGAE010090983.1, read as the reverse complement.
TTGCTTTTCATGGTTGCCTCCTCGATTTCAAGCACCCAGAGCAAATTAAACGAGAAAACCCAGATCTAAACTCAGAACACGGGATAAATATTCTAAGCACCTTGGCAGCTCATATCACAGACCAGAAGCGGTGAAGGTTTTTTTATTCCTCCTATTCCCGACTACAGGGTGGCCTGTGCTGTATCCCACAAATTTCCCTTTAGCCCTGTCATGGTTGTCCATCCCCAGATCCCAAACACTGCAGCCAACATGCCTTTTACTCACCATTACCCTCTGTGACTGACAGTTCAGTGATGATTGTCACATCAAATTAGCTCTGGTGACCACTGGCAGTTTCAGCTAGACCTGATGCTGACAGGGAAATCCATCCCGTTCTAGCTAAACACAGCAGCAAAATCTAGATGTCAGCAGAGATAGGTCAAGACTCCTGAAACCTCCGAGGTGAGCTCCCAGCGCTTATGTTAAACAACCTGTCACTGTGTCAGTGACTCTCTCAGGAAACGCTGTAGGACTTATACCAAAAGAGATTAGATGTGCATTGGTTGCATGTGATAATTAGAGAGAGGGAGAAAGCATTAAATGAAACCAATATACATCTTGCTTCTCCTTCCCATCCTACTAAACTTTGTACGACTGCTTTTGAGTTGCTGAACTGCTGGGTTTTTTTCTTTATCCTTTTTAGCACAAAAAAGTTGGATAAGTTTTACCCAATCGCCGATGTTGTCGGTTAAAAGCTGACAAAAGCCTCAAAATCTGACTTCTTGTCACAAAACGAGAAATTGAAATGTCATACAAAGATCAGATCTGAACTCCACCAAATTTTCTGGCTGTCATTAGACAGCAGCCAATCAGATTTACAAATTACTTTGTAAATTACTTGAAGAAAAAGATGTGTGGGTTTTTTTAGACTCACATTCTATATCATGCAATCTTCAAAATGTGTTCCTTCACCAATAATTTGTTGAAGTCAAAATCTACATCGCATGAGAGGTTTTCACAACTTGGACTGTAGTGCTCAGTAATAATTGACAGGAAGTGGGTGCAGTGTCGTTGCTCCACCCACATGTATAATGTACTGCACCAAGTGGTGTGGCGGGGCACCAAAAAATAATCAGGCTCGTAAAAAAAAAAATCACTATAATAATTGAAAAGGCATCAAGAATTAGTTCGGAAAAGAGAAAAAGAGGCAGCAGAATGATGCTTATGCTTTGCTTTGCTTGTGCGTTGTCATGAGCTACAAGTGCCATCACTTGTGCATCACTTCATGCTGTCTCTCCATCCTTTCTGTCACCCTCTTCTCCTACTCAACAAAGTTTGTTGTGCAGAGACAACAGTCAGATGAATCACAGAAATTGTTTTACTATTGTAGACAGAAAGAAAATGCATCGTAAGGCATCATTTTACAGGCAGTTATTCACTACTGACGCAAAAACATTCTGCTTCGAACAAATGAAAAACATAAACAAGATAATTACAGGGGGCGGTATGGGTGCTCATTGGATCCAAATTGGTAGCAACATACCAGAATGGGTGCAACTCCCAAATGGTAATGTCGAATTTCACAAAACATTTTATGCCTTCTTAGCAAACCTCAACTGAATAGAATCTACATGTCAATTGAGAAATGGGTGAGGGAACATGTTTAGCTGGTTTTCTTCCTATTTTGTCACTTTAGTGTTACTAAGTTTTTGGTTTTGGTTGACTTTGGTTTACACGAATTTTGTCTAACTTGTATAGTTTTTAATGCGTTTTAAAGAAAGTAAAATTGGACACTGAGACAGTCGATGACGGAGTCACAAGATCCTGGAGATGTGTACTCCCCCTGTGACCCTGGAAAGATAAAACAGTTGAGGAAAAACGTAAGGATTGATCATTCATTTCAATCCAACTATTACTTGCTCATTAATAAAGATAATAAAATCTTCTTTTCAAAGCATTTTGTCACAGTTGTGAGGGTGTGGGTTCCATTTGTGTTTATATTTTGATTATTTGATTATTTCCTTATCTCATGTATCTCCTCCTTCCTCTGTAATTACTTCCAGCTGTTCCTCGTCCTATGATCACTCTTGTGTTCATATATTTTCTCACGTGTGTCATTGTTGCCTGCTGGATATTTATGTCAACTTCTGCTCTGTCCTTTCTTGTCTCAGTTATCCATAATGTGGCACTTTGAGTCGTCCTCAACATAAGCAAATCATGACAAATTCTCTGTAGTCTTAAGCAAGACATTAGTCACTTTACTCCATTTTGGGTTGAAACCTCAAGCCAGTATGCTGGATCAAACCCATAATCCAACCCTGTTATGATAAATCATAACAGGGTTGCAAGGTTTTTTTTAGCACCTTCCTCTTTTTTTTCTATTTCATAACACTTGTTTAATCTGCTACAATCTCTCCAATGGTCTTTTTAATGTCTACCGTCTGTATCAACACAGCCCTGTTCTCCATCACCATCAGCAGCAGCAGCAGCAACCCCTCAACAGCAACATTGTACCCCATCAGGTAAAACAAAAGCTGCTTTTGCTTTGCTTTGTCCTGACTTGACAAAGATATATGATATAAAGATATATGATTCCATATTAGATTCTTGATGTATGTGGGTTATTGTTACTCCGACTGGTTTAATTATGCTAAGTGTGTGAAAATCTTGTTCTATGTCCCCGTCTTTAACTTTGAGCACCGACCCCTCCATAGGTCTCTGCACGGCCTTGTTCCCTGGTTGAGTCACCTCCTTCCAAATGTGAGTATGAATAAGGCCGCTGTCTTTCTTTGCATCAAATTGCAGAGCCTGTTTTTGTCCCCATACCTTTCAAAATTCCCCAAATGTGTTTTTGGGTCAACCAGTACTGTCAGTACCGTCATGATGTTCCATGTGGATCGATGTGACTTTTCCAGATTCTTTCTTAAGGGGTTATAAGAATGTTGATAAAATCAAAACACTAGAAAATTATGTTCTCTCGATGAGATAAATGGGGCTAATATAAGGAGAGAATATTTAAAAAAAATAAACATAATAACTCAAACATGCGGCATTAGACGTGGCAATCTGACACAGAGAAGCATAATGTGAGCAGTCAGTGAGTTGCGGTTCAACGTCTGTTAATGTGGGTTATGGCTAAAGGCAGACAAGTGAAGATCACCTCTCTTCATAGGTCAAGAATGAGACAGACATGGGTTATCTTGTTTTCTTGGCAGCAAATTGAGGCTTTCTGAACATGACCTTAATAAAATGACACATTCAGGCACCGGGCCACAAGCTAGGGCACAACCAGGTAATTTCATCGTGACAACAAAACGTAAGTGAGGAGCAGAAGAGAAAAACACATTTGTTTTAGAAGCGGCTAGCAACAGAAAGAGAGTCCTCTTCTGTTTATAGATTGTTTTTCTTTCAAGTGTTGTACATAGGTGACCATAGGACTCGTCTCATTCTCTGTCTTTTTAAACCTGCGTATCCATCCATCCGTTATCTAACACGGTTAACCTTGCAGGATCGCACGGGGCCTGGTGCCTATCTCCAGCGTTCATTGGACGAGAGGCGGGGTACAGAGACAGATAGGATAAATCTCACACACACACTCACAACTACAATTTTTTAGAGAGACCAATTAACCTTCCTGAACATGTACAGGGAGAACATGCACCCTCCACGCAGAAAAACCACAAGCCAGAATACAAAACCAAGATTTTCTTACTGCAAGAACAGTACCACCAACTGCACCACTGTGAAGCTCAAACCCTGCTTGCCTCTACATTAAAGTGGTAAAGCTTGAAAATTAACTCAACACAAATTGTTTGCAGAGAAACTGACAGCATCACACTACGGAGTTTGAGTGTATACACAAAATGAAGAAATAAAAGTGAACTTGTGAAATTCTAACCCACAAAACCAGATTCTATTCAGGTTGCGCCGGTGTTGTCCACTAGGGGGCAACAGAGCACTTTACTCAAAAATTAGATTGACAGATGGCGTAAACCAATGGCTTACTGCAGAATATTTGGATGAACCAATAGGATATCAGGTGGGCGGATCCAACAGAAAGTGAGATTCACGAGTTTCTCCAAGTGTCAGATTGAACAGGGCCTAATTGAACACCTGGTGAGACGGAGCGGAAAATACACGTACACGGATTTCCCATATTACTGTAAGTTTTTGAAAATAATTGTAATACCTAGGTGTGTTGAAATGCTTAAGATGTAGCCCGAATCTCGTCTATATGTAATTTCAAGAGGTTAAGGGCGTGTTTAGACTTGTTCTTAAACACGTGGATAAGTTAGCTAGCGGATGTAAATTTTTTCTTTGCCGAAGTGGAAAATTCCCAGTCTTTGGGATTTTATTTTACTTTGCTGATTTAAAAAAACTGGTTTGTTCCACACGACCTTTATCTTATTCAATAGATAATAAGACTATAAAGTGTGAAATTTGAATATGCAGGTTTTTAATAGTTCAGCACTTCGGCGCCTTCCTGTCTGGCTAATTAATATTAAGGGTAGCAGAACAGATATTGTAGCTAAAATGGCTTCTTCTTTTTTTTTCTTTTTTTTTTTAAACCAGGCAAATATGAGTTAAGGTTTATCTAATTTTCCCCTTTTCGCAACACAAAGGCATTGTAGCTAAATTATTAAATGTTATCATTTAAATGAGACAAACAAATTGATGCGTGGTCCCGTTTAGACCGCTCTCCCTTTCCGGGGTTTACCGTTCTCCATGCTCTCAGCAAGCTCGCGCAACAAGGAAGGAACGTGAGCGCTAAAATCTAATGAAACAAATAAGAGAGTTTTGCGTTCATTACTGTTTGGAAAGTTTTTGCATTAATTTTGCTGTAAGCACACGGTAATTCACGTACCACTTGCGACCTCATAATATTCCCCCGTCCTCCCTCCTTGCGTGGTTTACATTGGGGAGGATTTCCACTCGTGGGATGTGGGGTAATAACTTATGAGCTTGACTGTCAAACTTGTAAGTTTAATTGCTCACGTGACCACAGTCTTTGTGGGGAAAGAGGCGTCAAATGCCCTCATTTGCCTCCTTTTCTTCACTTTCCCTGCAGTCATCTTCATCTCTTTCTATAATAATTGTTTCTGTAATAATTTTGCAAGTTTTTGGAAGTGTCCACATCCCTGTGGAAGACTGATCCTGCCAAAATTGGTAATAAAAATAGAAATTAATAAATGGCTTGATAAAGTAATTAATGAGGAAAATTGCATCCAAGAAATACAAAATGAGAACTTTCCTAACTTACAGCTTAGATCTTGGTAATTACCAGTAGGAGAGAAGCTGACTTTGAATGTCAGCCCACCAGGCTCCCGTCCAGTACCCTTACCCTTTTGTCACTTTACCTCAAAGAAAGAGCCAGAAAGACTACCAAAAGAGAACACGAGGAAAAAAAAGAAGAAATCTGTAAATGAAATAACAGAGTAAACAGGAAAGAAGAAAATGCAGAGGAAATAGAGAAAATAAATGTAGGATGAAAAAAGTGACAGTAAATATTGAATTCATACAGAATATTGGGGGGAAAATTAGAAAATACAGGAAACTAAAATAAGATTATAGAGAAAATAGAAAACGTAATGAGTGTTAAATTATTAGTGTTACAAATTTTAAAAAATTCTGTTCATCACGCTGTATAATCAGTTAAGTAGAGAAAGTGTTTATTTTTTGGATTAAATATTTGCCACATTAATTACTTTATCAAGACCACCACTAAATATATTTGTACCAATCAGATGGCCAGAGACCTAAATGTGCCCAATTGTCCACCTCTGGCTATGACTTGGCATCAACAATCAGCATTTGACCTGCTAGTCACTCGTTCTGTTTATTAAATGCATCCACACTGAAAATATAATGTTCTTTGAACTTTTTGAGATAAATAGAAATCATTTTGTTGCAGTCCATTGTTTACTTGAACTCTGTTTTTATGTTTGTTATAACGTAAAGCACTTTGAAATGCCCTGTTGCTGAAATGTGCTATACATATAAAATTTGACTGATTGAAACAAAGTTTACAAAAATTAATCTGTATGCGTTGCAGTTGACGTATAAATAAAGTGCTTTTTGGATTTAAAAAAAATCCTGTTTTTTTTTTTTTTTTTGGGGGGGGGGGCGTTCTGCAGAGTAAAAATTTACCTCTAGCCACAATACTGGCTGTCAAAGAAACATGTCAAGCTGGTAAGAAGCTATAAAATATTCTGAATCTGGCATAAAGTCTACTTACTCAGCATTAGCCAAGGCAAATACAACATGCTGTTGCCATGTGGTTGGGACCTCCATGTTGGAAAATCCAAAAAACTTTACAGTTTACATTTTGTTGCCATTTAATTTATATACAGTAATTTATTTTTGAGGGTTCTCCATTGTTCTAACACTAAGCCCGGTGGTTGAGCGCTCGGCAGTCATTCATCCAGGGGCCCGTAGTGTTTTGAGTTAAAAAAAAATGGCTAAAGTTGACAGGACATTTGAAAATATATCTTGGTAATTATGTTATTGAAAGATTAGAAGATTAATATCTGAACACAAACTATAAAGTCTTACAAAATGCAAATTTTTAAAAAAACTTAACTAAATAAGCAATGATTAGCCTGGTGGGGATAGATTAAGCCTGGTGGCCCGCCAGGCTTATGATACACTGAGGGAAACCCTGAATAATAATTTTATCACAGTAAACATTAAAGCCAATATTTGTCCACTCCAACCCTTTTGACGCATTATATTGAGACATGATTGGATTTAGTCTTTTTTTTCTAAGGGATATGTTTAGTTTGAATTAATTTCTCACCTTCCCTGACCACAAAATCTTTTCCGTTAAGTAGATGGATCCAAGAAAACCCCCTGACCTCAGTGACAAGGCAGGCTTCCAAATGCTGGGACGCGGACGAGGACTGCAGCCTGTGGAAATGACCGTAGGACGTAGTAGAGGGCTGCTGCTTTCTACAGAAGGGGTGGGGTTAGGACGAGCCAGGGCTTTCCTGCCCCCTGGCGATATCCCTCCAGGACGAGGAGTGCTGCCGCCCTCCACTGTGCCAGGCAGAGGGCTACTGGTGCGGCCTGACGAGGCGGGAGTCGGCCGAGCCAGAGGCCTTCTGTTCCCATCAGCTGAACCCAAGGTCGGGATGAGCCGAGGAGCAGTCCTGCCTAGACTGGAGCAACAGCATGTCCAGAAGCACATGTTAGAAACACCACCAGCCTCAGCAGGAGACACGGCTGCTCCACAAGGAGAAGAGGTTGGGGAATTTCTCAATTAAGTGTTTTTCATAAAATCAGATTTGCTTCAATGGTAACTGAGGTTTCTGTTCCCTTACAGGCTAGCGTGCCGCCTTGTGGTCAGGGGTCAACGCTAGTGTCCATGTTTAGAGGAATGGGTGTGTCTTCCTGGGGAAGAGGAACTCCATCAGTGGGTCAGTACTACAAGACTTTGAAAAAAGGATACATTCGTACAAAAACCCTGATATAGTGAATTTCCTTATGTTGCACATTTAGCATTTTTATTGCCAGCTGAATTTTAGGCATCTTAATATTTGACTCCCGTACCTTGCTGACATTGATCCTGCTAAGAGGCCTGCAATGTTGACTGAAATCACTAAGAAATGTGAATGTCCATCTGAACTAGCGAGTTTAGGAGATTTGCCATAAAAATAAAGGTCATTATGCACTTAAAAGGCTTCTGCACTCCTTCAAACTCATGATCTAGTTTTTGTATAAAACCTTAAGAATTGATGCTTCTGCAGGAAGAGGAGAATCTGGAGATGACGGAGAGGTGAAAGTTCAAGGTTCCCCGGCAGGACTCACCACCACCATGCAGGATGCTGGTCGCCGTGGAGACTCAATGGGCAGGGGAAGCAGGTAGTTTTCTTGATTTTTATATGGTGCCTCAGATGTTGATTGTAAAAATGGTTAACATCCAATAATGACAGTATGCATTATTACTGCCACACTACCAACTGTAGTTAGCATGATGGTTAAATTTGACCTGAACCCTGAAACTATCTTCTGGATTATTTGGATATATTTATTTTGCTATTTAGTCTTCTTGGTTGATAATCTTGGTAATTGTATTCAGTCATATGAACATTGATATTAGTAACCAACTTAAAAATAAACAAATAACCTCAACAATGAATAAAATACAGTGATTTGTGGTGTAATCTGCAGCCATTTGTTTCAGAAAATCTGAAAGACATCTGCCGATATGGACATTTCAAATATGTTTTTGTTATCTTCTGACTATTGTTGGTCAGGTATAAGTTTTGATTATGCAGTCCAAAAATGGGTTTCATTGATCCTACATGAATATAAAGAATATGTTTGTCAATAAGAGCTAAAATCTGCTTTACTTTTGCCACCATGAAACACATTAGCAGGCCTGGCTTCTATGGTAATCGATGGGTAATTGATGAGTACTGTGCTTTTCTCCACTGCTGAAGTTTGTCCCCTCAGATGGTTGTGGGACTTGGAAGAGCAGCTCTGTCACAACTTGGAGTGGGAAGAGGACAGGATTTGCTTTCTTCTTTGCCTTCAGGTCAGATTAAGCCAGTTTGTCCAACATCTGATCCCCAAACAACCCCGCAGTCTCCGCCTCGTCCTGAAGGTATTGAAAGCTTCAGACAACTGACCGTCTGTCCGTGCATTTTTTAAGCCTCTTTACACTTTAATTTTCCTGAAGGTGTTTTAAAATGTATTAAATTGTTTGTCTTAATATATAAATAATCCAAAGGAGTTTTGAAAGTTGTTCCAATGACTCAGGACTTGCCTGTGCCTCTAAGTAGTGCACTACCAAAGAAGGAGATGACATTGGAGGCAGTACGGTAAGTATGCTTCTGTTATGTGCTTTTATGTCACAGTCATTAGACAATATCAGCTCTTAGTCACCCACAACATTTTGTCCTGGTTACATCTTATTTGGAGGCAGTTCCTTCATTTTTCATCATTCAGAGGGTTTTGTTTTAGTGTCTGGTGTTGCAAAATAGTTTGATACAGTTACATGTTCTGTATCAGAAAGTAAAGATGGCCATTTCAACCAAAGTGAGTGGTACCACTTCATCCAGCTGTAAATAGTTTATTTTGTTTAACATTTTTGCTAAAGTATTTTACAAATACAAGGCTTATCTGTCCTTTCCCTTTAGTTCATTTCTATTTATATTTTATTGTCTCTGCTTAGTACGCCAATTAATAAAGCTGGATCAAAAGGAGCTCCCATAACTATTGGGTCAAACTACATCGTAGTTTCGTGCAAGAATGAAGCTGTGTATCAGTACCATGTCACCTTCACGTAAGTACATGATTTCATGGCGTCGCCCTTTCTTCTCCATCCAACAAAACATGATGTTTTGTTGGATGTGGATGGAGAAGAAATTATACAAAATTATACAAAATATATCCAACAAAATCAAAGTTTGATTTCAGGGAATGTTTGGCACTATAAGAATTCATATATTTTGTTCGAAGCTGCAAACAAGAAGTTTTTATCTGCATTTTGAAATGCCTTGAATTTTCCATCAGTCCAAATGTTGAATCCATGGCGATGCGTTTTGGCATGATGAAAGATCATCGCGCAACCACAGGAGAAGTGGTGGCTTTTGATGGCTCCATCCTTTACCTGCCACTTAAACTGAAAGACGTAAGTTTCATAGGGATTGTGTTACTCAGTATAGTTGAGAGCAGACCTGGACAACTCAAGTTTTCTTTAAATCTTTTTGTTTTTCAGTCTACTTAGCTTGGTTTGATTTGTTATTATATCAACTATTCAAGGTTTCCGCAGAAAACTTGCTTAGTCCAGTGGTTGGGCGCTAGGGTAGTCATTCATCCAGCAACCCGTCGTTTTTTGAAGTAAAAAAAATGTTTAAAGTTGACAGGAAATTTTAAAATATCACTTGATAATCACGTGTTATTGAAAGATTGGGATATTAATACTATAAATAAATAATAACTAAAGTCTTAAAAAATGCAAACTAGGGCTGAAACAATTCCTCGAATGATTCGAGTATCTCGATTATTAAAATTCCTCGAGGAAAATTTACCTGCCTCGAAGCTTCGTTAATTTATGCTTTACTATTTAGCGCACCGTGTTCCGGCCGGAACATTATTTGCGTTGCGCGTAGCTCTGACTTCCGCCTCTGAGTTGTTGACGAAAGCTAAGTGTTAGTGGCATAACGTCCAATTTTCAAGTTT
>CAEGAE010090973.1:0-28530 GCA_903067095.1 Girardinus metallicus | reverse complement strand
CCCCCCCACCCCCCCCCCCCCCACATGGTTCACCCAGACAACCAGGGTCAACCCCCCCCTTTTTGTAATCCAGGGGGGGGGGGGGGGGGGGGAAAGCTACAGCTCTGGATTGTATCTTTAAGTGGTTGGCCTGTGTTTGTATAACAGAACCGACCTGGAAGTGTTGAAGTGTTGCGTTATGTTCCACCAGCCTCACTGTTCGCGTGTGGCTAATGTGCAGCGAGGAGGAGCTGTTCGCCGCTGGTGCGTTATCACCAGGAGAGGGGAAAGAGGAGGGGAGGGCTTACAAGCTCAGTTCCGCGGAACATCCTGCAAACAAGTCCGGGAGTCGAAACCAAACTCCGCTCAGTGTTTCTCCCCCCCACACACACACACACAAACACACACCCTCCCGTGGCGCTTCTCTCCCTCCGTGCTCGTGTCGTGATGCCGCTCCGTGGGGAGGAAGTCTCAGCGCCACAGCTATCGTTGGCCCACTCTGCAGGTCGCTTTGCCCTGCTGGACATATGAGTGAGCGCCGTTTTATTGTTTTCATCTCCGAATGCACGGCGGTGGGACATCCGGCATGGAGAGTCCGTAGGAGGAGGAGGAGACCACGGTCGCTACTGGTTCGGTAAAGAGAGCGCGAGCGCACCGACGCACGCGCTTTTCTGCGCTGGAGATGGACTTCAAGAAGACGAAATTTGGAAGGTAATTATGGGGGGAAAGAAAGCTTGAGCTCATTATGAATGAAACTACACGGCGGGCAGATGTTGTGCATCCACTACGCGCTGTGACGCGCCGGCGCGAGGACAGTCGGAGTGATGTTACAGATTAGGGAGCGCGCGTATGCGAGGGAGCAACCAGTTCAAATTTCAATCTTTCTCCCGGGATCGTCGTATTTCCTCCATCGGGGTACAGTGGCGTTGAAAGGTATTCACTCTCCCCGAAACTTTTCACGTTTTGTAACATGGAAACCACCACAGACTTTATAAGTAGGCCAACACTAAGCCAGTGCAATCACTTCATTAATACAAAACAGAAAAATGTGGCGTGTATTAACCAAGCCGACACTTGTCGTAGACCAGTCGAATTGGATAGATAACATCCGTAAACATCAAAAATTCACGTTTTGCTACGGGCTCTCAATAAATTTCACGCTTGGACTTTGACTGGTCCATTCCAACACATGAGCATATTTCCATCTAAACCATTTCACTGCAGGTTGTGCTGCCTTAAGGGCAAAACCTTAAGATTTTTGCACTCTCTAATTGTTTTGTCGTTCAGGATTGTATCCCTGAAGAAAAGCGCTTACACAGCATAAGGCTGCCACCACTTGTTTTCAGGGTAATGTGCAGTGTCTAGCAACACAAAGCTCCCCCATAAATGTGTTCTTCCGATTAACGTCCCCTTTCTTGGCCTTGTGTGTGATTCGCTCTGTCTATTTACTGAAAGTTTCTCCTTAGAAGGTCAAATCTGGGTATTGTTGTATAACCAAACAAGAAACTTCTGCACAACTTTATCCCTCACCTGCTGGGCCAGATTTTAAGAAGAGCTCGTAGGGGCAGTAGCCCAGGGCGCCGTAATTTTGGGGGCTGCCCCAAAGATTTTTTTTGCTGTTTTTTCAGCGAATGTGTGTTCTTCAAACATTGTACACTATATAAAACCCATGTGCACCAATTAGATGAGTCACAATAATATTTTATGAATTGAATGATTTTAAACAATATTCAAGTATTTGGAAATAATGAAGTTGCAGTCGATCTCTTTGGGAACGACGTAGGGTCATTAGCTATTAAACCTACCATGAATCAAGGCATAGCTGTTGATGACTACCTATTAGTGTACTGTAATTTGCATTAGTAAAATAAGTTTTTCGTGGTGGACAGGGCACCAAAACTGCTCTGCCCGGGGCCACACACCCTTGTAAATCTGGCCTTGCTGATTTAACACAGGTGGTGGTTTTGGGATATCAGATTAAAGATGGCTGAAAACAAAAGAAACCCATGTGTAGTTTCCCTTCTACGTCACAATCGTCTGATATTTTATGTTGCTCTATCCAACGGTAAACCCATTGAACAGGGTTCTGTTTCTCAGTAAGGCCCCCTCCCTCCCCTGATGTGGGTCATAGTTCAGCGCCGTGACACCAGCTTATCAAGTCCAGTCCTGCCCTGGGACGTTCACTGCGTTGAAGGGGAAGCTTGGCTAGAATTGTGAGAACCGGAGTCGGGACTCCCAGAGGAGATTAACTTGATCTTCGCAGTGAAAGGAATAGCCTTGGAGTTACTGACGCACAGATTCCTGCGGCGCACGCTGTGATCCAGAGGCTCTGATCCTTACATTATTACGTACAGCTGATTCTATTCATGCGCTGTGTGGCGCACCGGGCCCCGCAAACACGTGGGAACATTTAGCCGGCATGTGACGCCCATCTGTGCACAAAAGAAGAAGAAGAAGAAGAGGCAAATCTTGTTATGAGGAAAGAGAGAGGGTCAGAAAAGAAGACAGATAACGTGGCCATCCATCCTCTGCGATCAGCCCTGTTTTTCAGTTGATTACACACCCTGGCACACACACACTCAGAGTTCTGTCATAACTGATTAGAGAACAGCAGAGCACCACAAACACAGCAACAGTGCTGAGGAGAATAGCTGCTCACTTGTTGTGTGTTCTTGGCACGGCCTCAAGAAATGGAGGACAAACATGGAGGGAAGAAGTGGCAGCTACTCAAACATCGGATGTTATCTCACTAATTGTTTCTATCTATTCTGCTCTGAAGTTTGACAATAACTTTGAGTTTATTTCATCATGTCACTGTTGGAGCCATGCTGAGGGTTTATATATTTTTTTATTTTTTTACTCATGTAAGTAGGAAGGGAATTTCAGCGAGACTACAGAAAGCAGGACAAGCCACTTTGGTGTTGCGTGTAAACAGAAAAATAAGGGTGAAAATGTGATAAAGAGATCTGCCATGTACTTTTTGGGACCCTGATGCCCACATCCACTAGCTAAAGCCATCACAGAAAAGCTCACAGACATCAACAGATCTGTTTGTGGTGGAGGGAGGGCGGGGTTGAAGGACAGATGATGCCTAATTATTTATGTATAAGCTTACGATCTTAGCAGGTTTCACATTTGAAACCCATTCGAAGCATATTGGAAAGGATTTATTATCCACAGTTCAATGTGTCATTCTTTATCACTTTTGATTTATTAAAAAAAAGAAAAGAAAATGGCTGGATGTGTTTTTGTAGTCTTTCCAGCTACAGGAGAACTATGCTAACTTTTTGGCTACATGTGGTACCGTTGATGCTTTGCTTCCCCGGATCTCAATAAACATAAAAGATTTCTTCTGTTTTTTTTTTGTCATGATTAAAACTATAATTCGTCATACCGGGGAATTTGAGTAAATGTAAGTACAGGCGATTAACAAAGATGATGTCAGACTATGATTGTAAAGATATCTGTTTTGAATTCTGATTCAACTCTCAAAACTAGAATTTCAAACTCAGGAAATTATTCTTGAACTCACCGTGGGGATTAAAAAAAATTAAACCAACTCAAAGATTTTGGTCAAAACAAACAAGAACTATTCATAACTTAATCCACCTGGATAATGACCTCTGATCTATTGGTAAAAATGTAATCCCAGAGCATGATGGTGCCACCATTATGTGGTTATTGTGTTTCTCCTGGTGATGTGTTGGGATCTTTTGAAATTCTGGCCCATAAATTATTATCTTGATTCCTTCAGACTATTAATAAGTGGCGGCCCCAAAGGGGCAGCAGGGGGGACCGTGGCCCCTGCTGGAAATATGCTAACTAGCCCTTTGCCCCCCCAGAGAATCATGTTTGGTTTATAAAAAGGCATACAGTCATCGTGTAAAACTCAGTAAATAAATAAATGCAAATATATGTAGTTGTTCCTCCCTAAAATATGGAGAATAAAGTTTTATTTCACATTTAAAACACAATCAGCACTTGTTGCTGACAGGCTTCTTGCCACGTGTTTTTGTTTTTTGATAAAAAAAAATCATTTCGTCCATCACAGAAGCCTGGCATTTTAACATGGATGTGTACAGTTTACAGAGAGCTAGCATATGAGAGCCTCCGTTGTGTATCCCATTTAATCAGCAGTAAATCCCTCCATCCCAGCTCACAGCACATCTGGAGATGTTATGAAAGCACATTTAAAAAAAAATTTTTTTTTTCTCCCCACTCTCCTAGAAAAACACCACGTTACGTGAGCGCAGCCCCTTGCGTGGGGCCGCAGGTGCATCCGCGCCGGCCGGGCCGTGCTGTTTGGTTGCGCATGTAGGCCGTGTGCTCATTATCATGCGCGCATAACCTCTTATTGCTGCTCGGTTTCACGGTTGAGCGAGAAAGGACACTTAGGAGGAGGTGAAGCATAAGAAAAACACACGAGGGGAAGGTAATGTTTTGTTTGAGCCTTGGCTGCCTACTCACCTAGAACTCAACTTATCGTTGGAGAATCGGACGTTACTTAAAGTCGTGCGACTTGGTGGAAGGCCGCGGTGGGGGACGTCCAAAGCTAAAAGTCACACACAGTGTGATATGGATTAGAAACCTGCAAATCCTCCAAGAATAATCACTTGCCCAACACATTGCTCCAGTTCCCTTTGTGTTTTCGGAACCAGTAAAGACACGAATTGACCCGTCTGGCCTCTAAATCCACTGCTAATGTTTTCTCTCCCTCTCTGCCGTTGTTGCGGTCAGGTACATGAACTGCAGGGTGCCGGCCAACAAGAGATACCAGCCCACAGAGTACGAACACGCAGCCAACTGTGCCACACATGCGGTAAGGTGACCACCATGTGTGGGGGGCGAGTGGGTGGGAAGTGTCTGACTGGATGTGGAGGCAGAATAGAGAGGACGGTTCTTTCTTTTTTTTTTTGGCTGTGTGATGGGAGGAGATAATCTGCGAGTTTCATTTAATCTGCTGTAATCCTTGCAGCCTCACACAGATGGAGCGAAACAGACGGATGCAGAAATTGGAAGAAAATGGGAAAATAATGCTCAGTCCTGTTTAGGCTTTTTTTTGAGCCGTGACGTATTAACCGCCAAGCATGTTCACACCTGCCACTGATCATTTTTATACATTTGGCCCTTCTTGTACACCAGATTGTTAGAGATGAGAGTCCTTCTGTTTCAGCCTTCGTTAGTGCTGCGTTCCAGTTGTACTTGGAACCGGGAAGTTCTGAGTTCCCAGTCTGAAAATCAAGTTAAACGCCCTCAAAAGTGTCCGATCCTCCCGGGGAGCAACTCCGACTACCCTCAGTTATGACTTGTAAGGCGAACTTTGCGTTTCAATATGTCCGATCCTCCCGTCAACAGTAGTGGGATGTGGTGAAAATATTTTACATGACACATAAAGCTCTGGAGATAAATAAGAGACCACTTAAAATGATCAGATTCTCTGATTTTACTTTTTATAGGTAAATGTTTGAGTAAATTCTTGAAAAAAATTCTATTAACCACTGAAATTCAAATATTTTGTGTTTATTTGCACTGTTGAAAATGAGAAATGGTCAAAATAGCAAAAATGATGCAGTGCTTTCAGCCCCCAAATAACGCAAAAGAAAACAAGTTCATATTTATTTAGAAAAAACAATGCTGATGTTTTAACTCAGGAAGAGCTCAGAAATCAGTATTCGGTGGAATACCGATGACGTTTTCAGTGGGGTTCAGTGCAGTAGGCTCTTCATTTTTTCAAGAGCTGTGTGTAAAATGGGTCAACAGCCAATGTTTTCATGTAGCGTCTGCAACTATAAAGCGAGCAAATTAAAATTTGTTTGCTTGTGGAAAGAAAAGCTTAAAATGATGTTCATACAAGCTATTGCAAACCCAGTTTAGGCTCGTCGCCTAGTTGAAACCTCTGGTGTGAAGTCAAACACACTACCCAGGTAACTGGAACGCAGCATTCGTCCCAGACAAAATATAAAATATTTCTTTCAGCCTCCTGTTAAAGAATTAACAACAAAAAATATATATATGAAGCTCTCTGAGTTAATGCCAACAATAATTTATGACTTTTTTTTTTTTTTTTAAGTTTTGGATTCTTCCCAGCATGGTGGGCGGGTCTGTGCTTTACTTCCTGTCTGTGGACAAATGGCACCGGGTTGCTGCCTTGCTCTATGGGAGCGGTCTGACCGGCCTCTTCCTCACCTCGACGCTCTTCCACACGGCTGCCTGGAAGATCAGCCATCTCCGGTGGGTGCTTGCACGTCTGTGCATCTCAGCAGTTCCAGTAGATTTTCAAGTCGCCGTGGGTCGATCGTGTTACAGTGGGAGAACATTACTGGAGAGAAGAATGTGACTCGTTTGAAACTTCAGTAGAAGACTGCTTACAAATGGAGAACATGCTCAAATCTGTCAAAAACAATGACTTTCCAGTGGCTTTATGGGTTTTCTAGTACTGAAGTGTAACATTTTAGATATAATTTCATAAGATCGTACTGAATTTCAAATGTTTTCATCTGTATCTTTTTGTAGGAAGGTGGAGGAACGTTTCCACATGTGTGACCGGATGGCCATCTACTTCTTCATCGCTGCCTCCTATTCTCCCTGGTGGGTCTTTGGATTTGATTGATCTGTAAAAATAAAAATCAAATGCCATCTAATCCGGTTGGGTTTTAGGCCACGCAACGGCACTGGGACACCGCTCATTAAGGTCTTAAATTGCATATGTCCTCATGTATTGACACTACTTGATTTGACAGGTTGATCGTTACATATTGGTTGAGAGATTGGAACAGTGCTGTGCTAAACTGGTTCAGGATTTACTTGGGGGACAAAGATTACATCTGGAGTTCCTCAAGGCTCAATTCTCAGGTCTTTTCTGTTAAATATACTTACCTTAGATCTAGGGGTGTAACAAAATCTCGTCGTACAAGATTTTCCAATATTAAAACTTCACATATGGCAGGAGACCGCTGTCGACATGTACAGCAAGTTGTGCTGATGCTGAAAGAGACAGAAAGCATCACAATCACTTCCAATGGGTCTGCAATGGTAAATGTTGCACTGCAGACAGTTGAAGCTCTGTCCTAAGGTCCGGAGAGATTCAAGAAGTCAGAAAAAGAAAGATGTCAGATTGGGTAAAGGCCTTTTTGCAGCATAAATTGGATCTTTGAGGTTTTCTTAAAAGCAACGCTAAAATTTGGTCTCTAATGTCGCGTCGCGTCTTGAGAGTCTTTGGTTTCATTACAACATATCCCCCCCTCATCAATGCTGATGACGCAAGACTTTATGTTCATGCTTCACCACAAGACAGCGGCTCCGTACAGTCACTCAATAACTGTGTCTATAATATTGCCGCATGTCCGGGGAAAAATTTGCAAGTTGGAGGCACGTGACCAGAGTTGCATTAACAACATCCCCAGGTTGATGCTGAGGGAGCTGGGACCCTGGACGTACCACATGCGCTGGCTGATCTGGGTCATGGCTTGCGTTGGGTCCACGTACGTCTTCTTTTTCCACGAGAGGTAAGATTCTCTCAAGTCCTTAAAGCATTGCGTGAACGTGTTGACTGAAACCCAACTCCGGCCCTCATGTGTTCAGGTGAAACTCTGAAGTCTTGTCTTTTTGACGCTCCCGTTCTTGTTCCGCAGGTACAAACTGGGAGAGTTGCTGGGATATGTGACAATGGGGGCTGTACCTGCATTGGTCATTCTGTCCATGGTGAGCATTAAAACAATAGGGTCTAGCTATTATCTGTTTTCAGCTTCATGCTAAGCCTTTCTCTGATCGTTCGACACTTCCTTCCATTGTGGAGGAACCACACAGCCTCTATAGTCAGGCTGAGACCTGTTTGCTTCAGCGCATTTCCTCCGAACACATCGTCTCCTTACTCTGCTAAGCCAACACATACAAATGTTTGTCATTAACCTTCTTCTCTTCTGAATCATTGCGGTTAGACTCATTAGAAGCCCCTAATGTTTGCTTTCAGCGCCGGAAAGTTAAATCTGCTCTTCTGAAACCTCATAGCTTTGAGTTTAGAGGCCCCAAACTCACCAGCTAAATCTTTAAATCTGATCATGTTATTTTCAGAAAAGATTAAAAGAATTCGCCAAAGCGGCTTTTAGATTTATTTCAAACGTCACTGAAACGGGAGCGAGGAGTGTAACGGATATCACTGGGAGTGTTTTGCCCTCACATTTGTGACATCAACAGAAGCCGTGTCCTCCTGAATGAGACTGGCGAACCTTTGAAAGCAACAGAAACATTCAATATAGCTTATTACGTTTTGAAAAAATTGGCACTTGATACTCTTTAAGTAATCAAAGGCCAGTTTACTAAGTGTCCCTCAACATGAGAATAAAAATAAATCTGGGTAGGATTTAGTTTCTGTGCTATTCTTTTGGTCATTTTCTTTTTTTTCCTGCTAACCGCTGCGACACATAAACTTTCCCTGCCTTGCCTTCCCTTGCCCCCAGGCTCTTCTGTGACATGTGTCCTGCTCCATCACAGGTGGACCGTGCAGGTGTGTGCGAGCTGGCTCTGGGAGGCGTCTTCTATGTGGTGGGCGTGGCCTTCTTCAAGAGCGATGGGCTCGTCCCATTCGCCCACGCCATATGGCATCTTTTCGTTGCGGTCGGAGCGAGCATTCATTACTACGCCATCTGGAGGTACCTGTACCTGGCGGGACCACAGCCGCAGACGTCGAGGTGACGGACAGCTTTTCGGCCGATCCCATTGGAGAATAAATACTGAAAGCTGCCGAGTCAAAACCCGAAGGCGGCTACTGAAGGTTGCACTTAAATGGCCCGAATGGTTTTATTTTGGGCTGGTGCTGATGATTAAACTCTCATAGTTTTAGGGACGAAACACCTGATCAAAGCCAGTAGAGTGACAAACGGAAGTATATACTAATATATTGTTGTGATTCTGCTGTTAAAGACTAATAGCATTATTTGTATTAAGTTTTCATTTGTTTCTCCAGCTTAAGGACTGGTAAACCTCATCCGTGTGTGCCTAACGTGAGAACTGTGCAAAAGTTTTAAGCACTTTATGTGCTTTGATTCTGAAGCCTAAATTTCTTTTAAGCAATAACTCATATTGCTAAAATATTTTCTGTTGTTGCTAAACATACATAGGTTTAGCATTGAAATATCTTCAGTATAATAATTTAAGGTCTACGGTGGCCAAAGTGTTGAAATTGTTCACATTTTGTCATGTTACAACCACAGACATCAACGAGTTTTATGGCGATTTTATGTAACTTCAGAGTTTCTAAAGAACTTGAAAATATTTCTTTGGGGAGATTTTGGCTGTTTTTTCCATGCTAGTCTAGTTCAAATACCAGATCTTGGTAGCATGTTGTGTCATGTGGAGGGCAAAAGAAGAAGAATCAGTATCAGAGACAGGTCCCTTATAAGATGCATTGTTTTCTCCTGGGGAATCACAACATTTGAGGTAAAATAGTATTTTTCTTTTGTTAAAACAGGAATTCGGGTTTTTGCTTTTTGTCAGGCTCAACTGAATACGTTGAACAATTTGCCTCTTTGCAACAGGCTGCTGGTAACAAAGTGCCTAAAGATCCAGTTCAGAATGAGTTCTTTGCTCAGTTGGGTTGTTTACGTTTACGCTGACCACTGATTCAACAATTAGCAGCGACAATTGCTGAATAATTTATAGGCTGGACTTGGCTGACGTAATGAACGGCCTGAAACCGATCAGTCATTGGGAGTGAAAATGAGAAGAAATCGGTGACATCTCAAGATTTCTTCGCAGTAACTGTAACCGTTTGCTCGTTTTGGGGTTCCAAAACTTACCAGCCACTTTGAATTATTGACTTTATCACATGGAGAGAGTTTTAAGGGAGGCATTCTTTTAAGGATATGCTCTGCGTTTCACCAAGAATTCCTGGTTAAAAGTCCACTCATCCGGTGGACTGAGAGCGCGGGGAGCAACGATGACGGACTTAAAGCCTGTTGTGGATCAACAGCCGCTCTCAGGATAAATGTCGTCCGATTGTAATTTTGTTGTTTTTATTTGTTTGTTAAGGTGTCGCTAATTAATTGCACATGATTTCCTAAGGTTTAACGATGCGTCACAGAACTGACAAAACGAAAGGTCTTAAATTGTACAGGCAAATTCAAGACGGACTGCAGTGGATCTAAAAAGCGTGTTCTGCGATGCAAATAAAATGAGACGATGATAAATTATTCATGTTCTTTTTGCAAATTTAACATATTGCATATCCTGACTGAAAAACAAAAACATCTGAATTGTCCAGTTGCATAAGTGTGCACACACGCATATCATATTGGAAAATCATCCAGTTTTAGTCTGTTTTCCTTGTGGGATTTTTCTGTACCCTTCTCCCCACTGATACCTTTGGCCAGCTGGATCATTTCTACTAGAACAGCTGACATTTATTTCAGTTTCATCAGATCTTGAAGAGTGAATACAGAAATGATCAGATCAGTGCTGTGCTCATTTATGCAACCAGGTTTATGAAGCTTTTATTATTTGTATTTTTTTTTCTTTTCAGCTGATCTGTGCTAAAAGTGGGGAAAAAAAGTTTTGAAATGTTTTTTTTGTATCTAAATTTATGTAGCCATTTTAATAGAAAGTTACACCACTATATTCAGACTCTTTATGTAGTCTGGCCAGCGATTGCCAGTTATTTTGCTAATATGATGCACTTAAATTCACAAGCACTTTTCGATTCACAGATGTGTCATTTAATGTACAATTGAATCAAACCAACTAGCTGAATCTGGATTACAGTGTTGATTTAAGCATGTTGAACATGCAGGTTATCCAGGGAAATTTGGATTTTTATTGATGATGCCTAAACAAGGACAGTAAAAACCACAAGTGAGAGGATTTTTCTACTGAAGTGTGTTACTGTTTTAAGACACCACTGACTCAGGAAGTGAAGAACTGTGTGTGTGTTTTTAATCAAGTATTTTTTTGTAAAAATGCTATATTTCAGTAAAATCATTGTAATAAATGTGACACTGTAAAAACCAGTGAGATTTATTATTTTTTTTAAGTTATTTACAACATCACTAAATTTCAGGTGAATCATCTCATTTATTTACAACAAAAAGTCCCCCCCAAAAAAGAAAAAGAATTTCAAAATGTAGGTGTTTTGTTGTTCAGATAATTCATATTAAGTGGCAGTGCAGGACGATGGTGTGTGTATCACTGTGAGTGTGTGTGTGTATCACTGTGAGTGTGTGAGCCTGGTGAGGACTCGAAGCTGCAGCGGCATGGCCAGGTTCGTGTCTCTGTGCCAGCGTGGCGTCAGGACGTGAGGGGGCGGGGTCAGGACGCTCTGAGCCACACCGGGGGCTTTCAGCAGAGACCACAACTCCTCACCACGGGTTACTATGGCAACGAGGTCGTCTTCGTCGGCGCACCAGGCAACCGAGCCGTTTCTGGCTGCAGTTCTTAGCTTGGAGAAGAAAAGAGACACCCTACCGAAAGACAGAAATAATCAATCACGTTGCATTATTCTAAAAGAAACTCTAATAAAAAACACACACACACACACACACACACACAAAAAGAAAAGTTATTCACCTTGGAATCAAGTCATGAGATCGCGACGCCAGTTTAGCCAGCGCGCTCATCAAAGTGGTGATGACTTTAGGGGCGGGGCACACCGTTCCAGGAGGCGGGGCAGACGAGGTTATCTCAAACAGCACCGCCTCCAGAGTCTCAAAACAGGAAGTGATGAGCGCCACGGAGCAGCGGGAGTCAGACGACGCCGACAGGTACTCCCCCAGCACCCACACCTGCCGACCAGAAAACCCCCCGCCCCCCAAAAAAACAGCTTATTGTTCCTCAGAAAATATTCTAAAACACTTTAAGAAGTCTCATTTATATTGCAAAGCTGCGCACAGCATCAGCGTTTAATCACATTTTCAAACTTACTGATATTTACTGATGCTCTTGTGGACCAAACAGTGGAGAAAAATATAAATCATTCTGATAATACAGTAAGGTTTTTTAAATTAACATAATTATTTTGAATTTCTCAAAACAACAAATCCAAATTATCACCATAAGATCATTTTAAAAATAAATGAACAATAAAATGTCTACCTCTACACTCGACTGTTGCCAACTTTGTGGCTAAATTTAGTGATTTTTTTCCTTAAGAAAAAAAAAACATTGGAAAAAATTTTAATCAGAACCAAAACTGATTTTTTTTTTCTTTACCACGTGAGTGTAGACTTCTTCCTTGCTGTAGACGTTCGCCGTCGTCCCAGCGAACTCCAGCAGCTCGTGCGACTGGTCCACAACCAGAGAGGGGCGGAGCTTGCACAGCCTCAGCAGGTGGCAGCTGAACACCCTGCAGGAGGGCAACGAGAGACGGGGTGAGAAGCAGGAGGCGGGGAAACGCAGACTGAGCCTCTATGGAAGCCGGCGGGACAGAACGTCTCCTAGTTGTACCTGTGTATCTCTCTGCTGTATGTGGGGATGGCGAGGAGGAGGCCGCTCCGCTCCAGCATCACCAGAATCAGGTGAGCCAACAGCTTCTCTTCAGCCACCTGAAAACCAACGATGATGTCAATCTGCCTTTTCCCGACTGTTAAACTCGGGATGCGCTCTGTCCCTACCGTAACGACCGTGTTGAAATAAATGTGCAGCAGCACGGGGACGACTTGGGCACAGCGCACCACTCTGGGCCAGTCGGCCGCCTCGGCCAGCAGGTCGTGGAGCGTGCTCAACCGGTCAATGGTGTGACCTAAGCAGAGAAGCAAAGTCAGTATGAATCCTCCGAAAAAACTACATTTTATTACCAAGCACTGGTATAGAGAAAAACAAGACTTGAAAACAACAACGACGATTATCGAGTTAATCTGATCGACTAACAATTAATTTATAAGCGGCCATTTTCTTAAAAAAACTGAGTTTTCTGTCATATCAAAAGGGTAAATAATCTTTTCTTAAAATAAAGGGCTAAATTTGTCATAATATGCAGATTTTTAAAAAAGCATAATTAAATTTAAAATTTTTTTTACACTTTTAAAATTATGTAGCTTTACGTTATTAAAGCTAAAGTGTAATCAGTAATACTTTTATAACAAATTTATCTCAGATCATGATTTCTTGGCTAATGTCAAGTTGTCATAAAGCCATTTTGAATAATGTCAACTTTGTATTAAAAGTGTCTTGATTGGGGTGCTGTGGTGGCGCAGGTGCGGAGCGCAACCCACGTGTGGAGGCTTTAGTCCTCATGCTGGTGGTCGCAGGTTCAATTCCCGGCCTGGCGACATTTGCCGCATGTCTTCTCCCTCTCTCAATCCCTAATTTCCTGTCAAGCTACTTTCAAATAAAGGCCACTAGAGCCTCAAAAAAATCTAAAAAAAAAAAAAAAAAAAGTGTCTTGATTTACCGAATGACACTTTATGACAACAGTCATAAATATTCATGAAGACTCATGTTCATAACATGTGTTATGTCATGTATATGACGTTGTCATGACAGTCTTATTCACAACCCGTCAAATAAAGTGTTACCGACATATTTATGAAACACAGCAAAATGGGAACCTCTCAAGTTGCTGAACAGAAATATAAGAGATGAAAAGAATAAAAGATGTGAAACAGCACTTCTGTGTGAACATCTCTGTTAATGTGCTGTCTGTGGTTGTTTTTGAAAGAAAGTTAAAATTTTGCTTCATGAAAATCAACCTTGCTTGTTAGGATCGTGTTTTGTTCCCCATTATGCTAAATTTTTCTCTGTTATGCCCTCTTCACATCCTCGCCTTCGTAGCACAGCCGTTATTTTTTTATTAAGAAGTCGATGCTGCCCCGTCATGCATCCCGGCTGAATGAGCCCCATTAAGCTCGTTTATGTTTCAAAACAGAACTGCAGTAAAGGGCATTTCACATCCCACACTGGACCCTTTCGCTTTCCCGTTCTGGTATGGGCCCGCCATCTTTATTTCTGTATCAACTGGCTCCTCTTAGGGATGACCAGCGCCGCCCTCTCCTGGATGGCGTTCAAACTACAACACTGAAAGAAGGTTTAAGTGAAAGTTTTTAGTTAATAGATTGGAACTAATTTTAACCTATTAAACCATTAATCATAAGTTTGTTAATTGTTTGCTTAGATAGATTTCATACCCGTCTGTCACACGTGTGGATTATGTAAGTGTGGAGAAGGAATTCCCGACATATTTTGAGTCCATCACTACCTGAGCCCGTCTCCACTCGAAGCAGAAAGAGGAAAAGTCCTCTGAACGCGGGGTTTCGAAATGCATCGAGCGACAGCAGGCCTCGGCTGCTTGACTCCGAGATGGGCAACGACATGGACCTGCAGCACGCACATTGAGAAACAAGTGAGACGTGGGCACATAATCAGCTCCCAACGCGTTTGTGCGTCTATAAACCTGAGCTGCAAGACAAGTGTAGCAGAAAGGCACGGCAGGTCCAGCAGCGTGTGAAGCATCTCCACCGCAGTTCCTTCAGTAACCAGAGAGGGCAGCAGATCCACAAAGTCATCCACAACCGCTGAGCTATCCCATGCTAAAAACTACACACAGAGGGGACAGAAAGTGAGCAGGGACCCACGCAGCGGTACGCAGCATGCCTGGGTTTTGGATCGACACCTTCAGGAGGTTCGGGAGGAATCGTATGAACTCAGGCGCTCGGAGCCGCAGGCTGTCCAGGTTCTGTCGGAGGAAGCGCAGCAGCTCGTGGGCGAGGAAAGGGTCGTCGAAGAGCTCTGCGGGAAAGCGGCCAAAGACCAACTTCCACACACACTCGCAGTCCACGGCTGCCATTTCACCTGCGCGCACACATATTCAGGGTCACATCTAGAGGTATTCAATTTCAGATAAACAAATTCATAGCTGTTGGTGGATTTCCCTCCATATTTAACATAAACAGCGGTGTGGTTTCTATGCAGTAAAAAGTTGTCAAAAAAACAGCATTCAGAGCAGAGTCTGTGCACTTTTCCCACATTTTTCACGGTAAGTTTTCAAACTTTTTCCCGCACCACAACTTGGAGATAAAAGCAATACAAGTTAAAGGAAAAAGACCGTTTAAAATCACGATTATATGACAAATTATTACTGTTAATATCTTTTGGGATAGTGTTTTACATAGCAGGGGCCAGGTAAACAAAAATATAACATTTTATGTTTGGAGATGTTTCTCTAACGCACCCTGGTCTGAGAACGAAACACATATTTAACAAAAAAATCCCCCGACTCGAATAACGTCTAACGTATAAAATAAAGGCCAACCTTTATTTCAATTACACAGATCAATAAGTCATTGAGCAATTACAAATAATATGAAATGCATTGAAACAACCCAAACAAATTGTGAAGTAAATTATCTTCTTGCTCAGATTAAATGCTTAATTAGCAAGTAAAAAAAGACTTTATAATATGTTTTGTGGCATTTAGCAAGCAAAAATAATTTTGGTCATTCTAACTGACCTAAAACAAGAAAAGTTTTGTCTGATTTAACTTGACACAGTGAGAGAACAAAATGTGTGTGTGCGTGGTTTTTTTTTATTTTTATAAATCAGATTGTATGAAAATATCTGGCGTCAACCTTAAATAACATTGTTCAAATTTAGGGTCTTAATCAAAATGCTGAATTGCATTTTATTACAAAACTGTGCAGTTTGAATGGGAAGCATTTTCAAGGACTTTAGACAGGAATCAGGCACTTTCCATTGAACACGCAATATAAATTCAAGCATTTTCAAAGATTTCAAGGAAACCTGTCTAGGGTAACAAAATCCCAGCGCAACATTAAATGGAAAATTAAATGTCACCTCTTCTGTGAGGGTAAAAAGAGGCTTTTTAAGATAGAAAAAGCCTATTTTGGAGCTTGAACAAACATCTAACTACACATCAGGTTATTGTACTTTATAGGAGTTTGGCAAAAGGCTATAACAAAGGACGACCTGTTGACAGATGCCTAAAACCCAGTAAAATAAAACGAGTCTTGCAGAAGTAGTAATAAATACTAACAAAAACCAATTAAAGCTCAGTGAATGATTTTATTGTTTTTGATTAGGCAGTAACCAGCTCTGCCCACTGTTATGGGTAATGTGTAGTAAATGTCAGTCAGGCTTCAGCGCTCACCGTGGTTGAGGTAGAACTGCGCTATGGGCAGCAGGACTCTGGCGTACGACAAATCCGAGTTCAGCCGACCGAACAGAGCCTTTATGGACGGGAAGGTGCGGAAGACCATGGAGGGGTCCTCTACGCACACGCAGTCCAGGATGCACACGGCCTCCACCATGCACTGACAGAGAGGAACCAGTCAGCACACAAACAGCAGCGGTGTGACGTGTTCTTGTGAATATTTCTATAAAGGACGGGCTGACTTCACTCTGAACTATGGGAACCCAAAGGGTTCATTTGGTGGGAAAAAAAAAATCCTGATTTTCCAAAAATTAAATCTTCAAAAATCAATATAGTCGAGTTATCGCCCAGCTACTTATCTTTTCCTGGTTTTACACCTTCAAAATCTCACCGCTTTTTGCAGTTCCGTGTCCGACTTCTTCTGTGCCTCTGATGGAAAGAGAGAAATTCACACCGGGGTTCAGCCTCACACGCTTAGACGATTCGAACCAAAAGAGGAGGATTTCTGGGTGGAGTTCACTCACTGCGGTCGCACTGCTCGATCAGGCGCTGGCAGTACTGGAACACTTTCTCTCTCAGACGCTCCTTTGGGGGAAGAAGGCGGCTGGAGGAGGACGTCGCCGAAACCATGGAAACCACTGATCCGTCCACTTCCGATCGATCGTCTGCAACGTGCACGGTCAGGGATTAAAGATTTGAAAGAAAATAAGCTTGATTTGGACCTGGATCGAGGCCCAGAAAACAAACAAAGAAAAGCAGAAAGTTAAAGGCTAACAAAATATTTTACAAGCATAACAAAGGAATAAAAAAAGAAGATGTGTTGAAGTTTATGGCTAAAATGTAACCAAGTCCGATCAAATTTAAGGGATAAAAAAAATACTTGCAAGCCACATCACACGTTTCCTGTGTCAACTTTTACGATAAAAACAACCAATCATAGGCGATGATCTAAATGTCACTAAAGTTTGGTTTATTTAGCAACTTTTATGTCATATGTACATCACAGTTAAACAAATAATAAAAAGAAAACACCTTAAAAAAATAAATCAAGAACAAGCACCATGAAAAATGCCTAAAGTGCAGGGATTCACCAACTCAAATTTAAGACTTTTTAAGAGCATTAATTAAATTTAAGACCTGTGTCACAACAGAACATACAAAAGAAAATTGCCAAAACACAAAAACAAAGGAAAGTTACTAAGGAAGAAATTAGTACGACTTGTGAGATTATTAATAGATCTATCAACTAATGTCTTTGGTTGAAGACATTAATTATCATTCCCTCAAACCTTTTTCCCTGCTTCATTCTCCTGTGGATCCGTGCGCTCATCCTTTTCTCCTGCTTCCCAGCTGTATTTCCCTCCAAAGTAAACACTTTGTTGAAATAAAATTCTTCAATAGGTAAAACTGATACTTAACGAACGTGGTCCACCATAATGTCGTCCACAATAAATGTGCACCTTCCCATCACAGACGAAAAAAAAAAAAAAAGCTAGCTAGCTAGCCAGAACATATTAGCTATTTAGCGGTAACCTGACCGATAGACATAAACCGCCCCGAGTCACGTCTGCAGGCGACTCAAAATATTGCCTGACGGAAAGTCCCTCGAGGCAAAAACAAACAAAAAAAACTACTACGTATAATGTACAAGTTTAAACAGTTTTGCCACGACAATATATAAAACGTATTTATAGTCATTTTTAATTTATATAAGACATTTTAAAAACGTAATGTTAGATACACGAATTTAAGAATTTTTAAGGATGCGCGGACACCGTATTACAGGTTTAAACAGGCATTGCCACCACAACGTAAATGCTACATCTAATATTTAGCACAAAGCTAAGAAGTTACATTTCTCACAAAGAAAAGCACTTAAACATGTAACATATGTGACACCAGGGGTATTAAATGGTTAGTACATCGTTCTCGGAAAGAAACTGCAATCACTGCAGTTCATCCAACATGGACAGCAGAGACAGAGGAAGTTAGAGATCAGAAGCTAGTGGTGTGTTTGTTAGGGATTGTTTGTTAGGGTCAGGTGCAGCTGGGATTCATAATCAGCATTTCAAATGTGGTGAGCTGTCTCGAGAAAACGTTTTGGAAGTTTAGTTGAGTTAATGATTCTCAGATGGGAACCCATGCACCGAAGATCCATGAAACCTTGTGTCTTACCATTGGAAAAGGAGTGGGAGAGGGAGAGGCTGAGCTGTAGCCTGTTTGCTGGAGATGACGAAAACAAAAGGACAACAAAAAAAAGGCAGGTTGTTTCATGTGAGTGATGAGAAGGTTGAGTCACCTCTGTGACTCATGGGTTGAGGAGGCTCTTTTATAAAGAACAAAGTCCCATTTGGTTAGCATACATCTGTTCTCTTAAGTTTGAAACGCTGAGCAGTAAAACATCAGTCGCACATATATGGTGCCTTGTAAAAGTATTCAACTTTTTCCCATTATGTCCCTTTCCAAGACTAAAGTTTAACAGATTGTAATAAGACGGTATGTGATAGACTAATTGGAAAATAGACTGGCCCAATCTGCTGCAAAACTCTGGCAGAACAGCTCTTTGTTTTCAGTCTCGGTTTTTTTTTGGACATCATGGATGCAAACATTCACCTATTTGGGGTTTAATATTGGGTCTTTCCACCAATAACAATACAACTCAATGTTGATTTTTAGGCATACGCTGCTATCTTACGTCACCAAAAATGTACAACATTTAGAAAACTGTGGACTGGATTATTCTAGTGTAAATGCAGATCACCCAAATCTTTGTTTCTCAAGATAAAAAGTACCTCGGGTTCAGTTTTACAGGTGTAGAGGCAAAAAGAGCCATAACCGTTTAGAATGGATGTGTCTTATTGGTTGGTAGACAAAAACTAAAGTTGTGAGGCAATCTTAAAGGAAATATTAACTCTTAATCGATATAATAAGTCCTTTATTAGCAAAAATAAATAAATCTGAATTTAATCGTTTAGCTAATGGGATAAGTCTAAGCTCGAATCTTTATTCCATACTTATCCACAAATCCAATATGATCAAATCCAGTTTCATCCTTTTGTAGACTTTCCAGACTGTGTAGGATCTTTGGTTTACTGATTTGTCATAAAAGCCTAACTTCCATTTAAAATGCGCTAAAGTTTGTGGCGGTAAGATGACAAGCTGTGGTCATACCAGCGTCTATTGTGCCGTTTCCGCTGGAAACAGAGTGATAGGTGAGGAGCCAGTGGCGCAGCATGGAAAACGAATAGACGTTCATCCACTGGTCCTCCGTGAATCCCTGGCCCACGCAGAGCACGGTGAAGAAGTCGCCCGACACCGAGCCATCCAGCTCCGCTGTGGGCAAAGGCTGAGACAAACAAGACATGGATTGAAACACAAAGTTTTCAAACTTTCCTCAGGGACATCTTGGGTCCAGATCGCTCACCTGACGGGACCTGGGTCCTGTGAAGAACCCTCCCGAAGAGGCTCCACCCCCCTGCACGATGCTGGCGTAGCGCAGCCAGTCGACAAACTTTTTACTCAGGATGGTTACGTGTTCTGGAGGTGAAAAAGAAGCATGTGGGTCACAAGTTAAAGTCCCAAGGAGGCGCTTTTCTTCCGTTGGTTACCTTCGGTGAGGCTCTCTGGGCTGAGCCTGAGGATGCTGTTGAGCACCGGCAGGGTGAACGTGAGCGAGCGAGTCGGCCCGTCAGACGGCCGGCCCTCCAGACCGTGAACGAGCTGAGTGCAGAGATTGTTCAAATCCGTCCTGGATCTGGCCTGTTCCAGCCAAAGCAGAGCGGAAAAACAAGTCGGAAATTAAGGCTGCAACTAGCGATTATTTCAGTTATCGTTAAATTGACCAATAACTACGAAGATTAATTCATTAATCGGATTGAAAATCGGCACATTCTGCTGATTTTTTTTTTATGTAAGCTTTTCTTATGCAAAGTTAGAAATAAATTAATGCAAATAAGCAAATAATTGATCCCTTTCCTAAATAGGAAAATCAACATTTTATTGCCTAAAATGCAAGGGCAGCACTTTTTTTGAGTGAATCACTTGTAGCAAACGATGCATCTGCGGTGACAAAATTACTAATACTTCAAAATGTGGAAAGCTCAAACTTTTCTGCTTGACTTAACATCAATAATACAGTGTAGGGCTGACCTGTTGATGCATTTTATTTTTTATTTATTAACTGATTAATTGGATAGAAAAGGGTGCTTAGAAGTCCTTTTTTTTTCTTTCTTGCAGAATTTGAACCAGGTGAAGCTGAAACTTCACCACACAAGGAGTTCTGGGTAGAACATATTTAAGTTTTTTTTTATCTTAAATGCAAAATGTATACTTTTTACAATTTGGACTTATTTACTGCTCTGATTATGTTGTTCTTTTAGCAACTGGCCTTTTTTCAGTCTGATTAATCCAGTTCACAATTAATTAATTGATTATTTTAGTAAGCAATTAATCACGATTAATCCATTTAATCGTTTCAGCAATAGTTGGAATGGCTCACAAATAAAATTAAATTCTGAGCATTTTTTTTATTTTTTTTTTTAATCATCCTGCAAACCTGCGAGACGAGCAGAGCGGCAGCATGCGTGTTCAGCTGACTGACGGTCTCCTGGATGTTGTTCGGCTCCTCACCAGAAGAGGGCGGCGTCTCCCTGAGCAGAGCGGAGCTCAGCACCTGGAGCTGCTCTGCGGGTGAGGAGAGGAGCAACAGCAGCCTCTGCTGGAGATCTGAGGGCAGCCTTTGATTGACGACAACAGAAACAGCAGAGCAGTAAGGATGAAAAAAACAAAGTACTAGTTAAATATGTTAAGCGTTAATCAGAGAAGAAGTCAAAGCGTTTCATTGTAAACTCTAGAGCACATATGTCAAACTCAAGGCTCGTGGGCCAGATCCGGCCCGCCGTAGCCTTTAATATGTTTGATTGATAACATATTATGTTATCAATCAATGCAGTTTTTATCTGTTTACTGCCAAATTATATCAATCGGTCCCTCCAGTTTCTTGAGAATTATTGTGGAAATTCACGCAAAATCAACAAATCCCCACACTTTTTTGCGATAATACATAATTGGGAGTTTGTTGCAGATTTTTCTCAAAAATTATCAAAAACCTTCTTATTTGTACTAAACCGCTGCCTCAGCCTTAGTTGATATCAGATTATAGTTCATGATCCATACAGTGAGTAATAAATAGTCGCATTTTACCATCATAAATAAGTGCACATATTTCAAAATTAGTCCCACAAGCATTTGATTTTATTGCAAAAAAAAAATTACAAACAGCATCATAAAATCCTGGAGGGACTGAAAAGATGTTCAATAATATTATTTAATTTTAAGAATGCATTGATACTTTAACAGTTTGTGAGCAAGTTTTATCAACACATTATGGCACAACCGGCCCTTTAAGAGCGTTCAAGGTCTTGATTTGGCCCAAAGCGAAAATGAGTTCGACATCACTGACAAAAGGCTTTCCAGCTTCGGATTCACACATCTCTGAATACCTCCCATGGAAAACAAGCCTCATGACTCTGGTCAAAAAGGCACAAAAGCTAAAGATAAACTTGCTGAAAGATAAACTTCCTGGTGTGATCCGGCGGCAGACAACAAGGCGCTGCAGAGGACCATAAAGACTCCGTCAAACATCATAAACCATCAGCTACCTGCCTGGGATGAGATCAACACCTCCTGCTGGCTGCAGAGGCAGACACACAGCGTCCTCAAATAACCTCTCCATCTGTACGAACTGGAGAGAGCTACAGCTCCATCCAAACTAAAAGGTGTCCAAAGTGAAGCCCAGCAGCCGTTTGCGGCCCATGGACTGATTTACTGTGTTGATACAGATTTGGACCACCGGTACAAAGAAAGATTACCAATACATTAAAATCTTCTTACAATTGAAAATGTTATTCACAACACAAAGTATTTGCCTTTAAATTCTATGTTTATACTAAACAGAAACACGTCTATTCAGCGACCTTTACTCAGAAGCAGCCGTCAAATTTAGTGATTTATTTAACTTGGCTAAATACTCCGAGTGTTTAAAAAGAGAGAGTGACCCGAAAGTCTATTCTTTTTGCTAAGGGTAGAGTAACTTTTTTTTTTTTCCCCTATTTCTTTTAATTGAGACTAATTTTAAACTGGATGTTTTTCTTTTAACAAAGCAAACACATTAAAAGCTTTTTGAGTTTTGGATCTGCAGTGGTTTAGGCCAGCAGCTCTTTAGATCTTCAACAGCAGCTTAGAATGAAGAAGATTCAGACTGATGTTTTTAAATATGAATTTAAAAACAAATGTGGGTTTTAGCAGTTTTTTCTGTTTCTACTTTTTTATGGCACAATTATGTCCATTTTCCACAACAAAAACAATGACAAATAAATGTTTAAATCTATTTTTCTTGTCTTTGGGGTTGGCAACTATGTGCTTTATTTATTTATTTATTTATATTTTTATAAATGTCAATATCTCAGAGAAGAGATATCCATCTTTTTTTTTTTTTGAAAAAGTGTTGTGCTTCTGTTTCAGTTTACAATAATCAAAAAGAAAAACAGGAATAAAATGACGACTCTTTAGCAGGGACAACACTTTTTCTACAGTAGATGTATACATCAGAAATTACATTTACAGATTTAAATGACTTATTTAGCTGGGCTCAGGGTAAAAATGGCTCTTTAGATTGTAAAGGTTGCAGACTCGTGGTTTAGACATAGATGTCATTCGAAAATGTCCAACTAGATTATTTGTCTAAATAAAATATTGCATCCTTGGTCTGTGGTTGAGAAGGTAAATACATGTTTTATGTTTTCAGTTTAAAACAGAGGCTAAACTCAACTTAAAGCAGCGTCATGACACAGTTGGGCTTTCGGAAAAAAAGAAGGGCTCTCTGAAAACATTATTGCAGTGTTTTCAGACCTATCAAAATTATTAGCACAAATACTTGTAAAAAAAAAAAAAAGTATCAAGATCACGAGGAGGGCCTCTTACGTTCGGGCGTATTTATTAGCGGACAGGATGAGGTGCAGCCTGTGCAGCGAGTCCAGCGTCTCATGACCGAGCTCCTTGAGCTGAAGCAGCTTCACGAGGCGTCTGCAAAACTTCTGCAGCTCAGTCTCCTGAATCTCCCTGGAAAACAACCAAAACACCCGAGGCTTCATCTCACATCATTGCACAAAAGTCTTGAAACACGTCTAGTTTCTTGACATTTTGCCAAACTTCCCAAGAAATGTCAATATTCCTGTAAGCTTTCACTCATTTTCAGTCCAGGATCTGATCATTTCCCAAAGGATATTCGTTATTATTATGACTAAGATTGAGTCATTGTAATGAAGTGACTTTTTTTTTTAAATGTTATCTTTAGCTCATTCATTTTTAACACTTTGCTTCCTGGAATCTTTTTAAGTGTTATATGCTTTGTTCTCCTTACCTTGCTGGTTTTTTTTTTTTTTTTAGCAATTGACAAACTCACTGATTTAAGACTCTTTCAGGGTAAAAATGGTTCCAAATCTCAAAAGATTAGCCGTACTGTGCTTAAATACAACAAGCAAAGGATCAATACTTGAAACAAAAATAAATTTGCATCTCAATCTTTACACCAGGTTTCACTTTTTGAGTCAGATAATGTGACCGCTTGGGGGGGGGGGGGGTTATCTGCACCGTGTTACACAAATAACTCTTCAATGTTTCAGGAAAAATGGTAAAATATTCAAAACAACTGACATTACAATGACATTCCCAGTGTGTTCGCTTACCAGATCATTTTTCACTGATAAGTCGCTCAGGTAAAAACGCTTTTTTACATTCCAAAACAAATCTAGTAAATAATATACTGATTTCCGTCTTAGTAATATGTTTTCATTTTAACAAGTTACGGGGGGGAAAAAAGAAAGCTGACTACTTCTTGTTGCTTTAAGAGACAGCCTCGGTTTTTCAGTTAATGGCTACATAAAATATAAACAATAAAAGACACGTCTCAAGTTTTAGCAGCATTAATAATTAAAACGTAAAAAAGTAAAATGAAATCTGTACAAAAACAAGGAAGTTAAGTCGGGCTAACTAGTTTTAGCTTTGTCAGCAAAGTAGCGCAAGAGCAAAAGGTTTTGAATAAAATCCACATTTTTCTAGTCCTTACCTCGCTTGTTTAATTAAACTCTCTGAACCGAGAGAATACATGTTTTTAATCAGTCAGCCTTTCCGCTACAGCGGAAGGTAAACAGTGCGCGTTTTAAACATGTCCGGACTGCGCTCACATGACATGACATCAGTTCCGCATTTTTGACTTGTACGTTTAACTTAAATAAAATAGCGCCACTATGTAATTTATACACCAACTAAAACGTATAAAAACTCGCACGCTATTCTCCAAAGCAGCAATAAATAATAACTTTAATTCAGCCAATATGTCACACCAAGAAAAATATGACTGACTTCCTCAGGCTTTATTGTTTATTAGTTATTTAGGTTTGCCTTGCTATATTTTCTTCAGACATGATTAGACGTGATATTTCTAATTGCCTCTCCAGAAAACTGGTATATTTATAGGTTTCAATAAATATAAAAAAATTTCAAACAAATCAACTCTTCTTCTTTTAATAGTACTCATTTTTAATATTGTTATCGTCAGTCATTACGTGTATCTGCTTGTTTTGATTTGCTGCTTGAATTATTTCACTCAACGGCAAGCAAGGATGTACACATAAGTTTCAAAGATAATATATAAAACTTATTAATTTGAGACAACCATTAAGACTGGTTAATTTATGAGTTTTAAAATAATTTAAAATGACTCAGAGTTTGCTATATCTGCTAAGCTGTAGAGAATAATTTCACTAAGTAGTCACTTATAATTTAATATTTTCTACACATTAAGCTGCAACTGACTTTGATTCTAGGGAGCATTGCTGTTCAAACTCTCTTGCATACATCATTCAACAAATGTTGATTTTACACAGTGCAAATAATAGATACAAAAAGAAAACACCAAAGAAAGTGTCATCTTTTTATAGGTTTTGAAATATTTAAATGCTGCCATTTATGGAGCAGGTCAAATATGTAGTGAAGCAGTTCTTTGTGAGCGCTTGACTCATCATAATGCAGGAATGTTAGGAGTGCGCAGGCAAAGCTCACCTCCTGATCAGGAACTTATGAATAACCTTTGTGGATTTATGGGATTATTTTCCACTCAGCGGATTGTTAAACAATAAGTCACATGTTGATAAAATATGCAGTTTTTCTATAATTAGTCATCACGGCTAAAGGGAGTTAGCCGTGACACAGATATTGTGTTTTGTGGCTTCAGCGATTTGGGAAGACTTGTTGCAGATGTTGCCATGTCTGGCTGTCTTCATGTGAACAACTAATTTATTTATTTATTTTTTTAAAAAGTTTCACCAACTCAAATTTACAGACAGGCTGAGAGTCGCAGAGTTTGACTCAATTACCGGTCTGAACCAGGGAGGACCAGGAAGAGGTTTTGGCTAAGAAAGACCAAGATTAACAGGGTTTAGAGGTAAATATTTGGGTCTTGTCCTACTGGTTTCAGATGGTGGGGAAGAAGTTGAAGATGCGGCTGAGGTAGGTCCGAACGAGCGGCATTCCAACGTTCAGATGATTTTGTAATTTCGACAGGCAGGGAAGTCGTAGTCTCGGGGCGTGAGATGAAGCAGTCAGGTTGGTATTGAGTGAGTTGACAGATTACCCCAAAAATGTACTCAAGTGAGAGTAGCACTACTTCAAAAATTATTTTTACTCCATTATAAGTAAAAAAGTAGCCATCCAAGAAATTACTCAAGTAAAAGTAAAAAAGTATTTGGTAAAAAAAAAAAAAAAAATCTACTCAAGCAACTACTGACCAAATTGTCTGTCATTTAATATTTAGAAATTGCTTAATTAGATGGACCAAAATATAAAGATAAGTGGAAATGTTGGTATTTTCAGGACGACAATGACAATAATTCATATAAGTAATAAAAAATAATAAAATCAGGCAAAAGAAAAATGTTTCCAATTCAGTTTCTTTCAATAAAAAAAAGCTTATGAAAGTTGGACAAAAACTGCAGGTGTGTGTGTCTGCTGAATTTTTGGTTAAAACATGTTAGTTCTTTATTCAGTGAAGTTACTCACAGTGGGTAGAGAATCCAGAAATTTTACTCAGGTAAGAGTAGAAATACATCATAATAAAATTACTCAAGTAGAAGTCAAAAGTACATCATAGTAAAAATACTCCTAAAGGTAAATTTTTCTAAAAACATTACTCGAGTAAATGTAACAGAGTAACCAGTAGTGACTATTCAACTCTGGTTTGAGGATGTGGGAACTTCAGTTTTCCAGTTTGATTATAAATCAGCAAACTATTAAAACACAACCAACCAACCTCTGCATTCAGCGAACATAAGACATAGACATTGTAGAAGACTTTATGTTAAAGAGCAGTCTACTGTGCTCAAGCAATTTGTATTTTCCTCTGTGTTTTTATTCACGTTTGTCCTTAAGAGGACTTCACCTCCAAACTATGAGATGTTCCTCCGGATATCTTAGCAACAACAAAAGTTGGACAAGATCTGGGCGGAGTAGAATAGCCAGATTTGGTTTTAATGTACCAACGGAGCCTCTTGCTGGGATCTACACTGCACAACTGCCAGGAGTGATCACAAGGCGAGGTCCCGCGGAACCGGTTGGCCCAACTAAACATGCCACCTCCTGTTGCCTGCGAGGTCTGCTGGATCTCCGGACGATTTCAAGTCTGTTTTGAACACTCATCTTTCTGAACAGGGACATAATTCCAGAGAGCATGATTATTACGCCAGCCTTTGTTTTCTGACACCGCTGCCTAAGCTGGTGCAGTTAGGATGTGACATATGGATGTTTTTGCAAGTATTTCACCACCTCTTGTTCGTTAAATGACATACTTTGATCCATCAAACCCGGACGGCGAACGTGCGTGGAAAGAAATCAAGTCAGATGAAAAGAAAGAAAAATGTCAGCAAAGAGGAGAAACAGATTTTTACCGGTTCATCATTCATTTCACATTCTGGCTCAGACACATAGAAAATGATTGCTTTTTTTTTTGGAAGAAGAAGTTCATAAATCAGTAAAAACGTTAGAAATTCAAGACTTTTTGTCCTCATGTTTTATCTTAATTGATTAACCTTTTGTTTCGCAATTAATTTTGTTTTCACAAGTCAATTACCACCTTTGCAAATGACAAACTCTAAGCAGTCTGGCATAATTCGCTACATGCTTGTGCTTTTCATGCATATAAGAGGGTCGTAATGCTTAAAATAATAATAAGAAAAAAAACATTTAAATTTTGGAAAGTAGATTAAAGGAGCTCTGATTAAAACACTTTACTTATATTTGAAATTGGAAGTGATCACTTACAGACCAGACAAATAATCCCTTTAACTCTGCATGCAGTCAGAAAGTTCACATCCGAAACCAAAACTTCAGCACGAGTGACTGGAAGCAAACAAGCAATAAAAAGCTAATTCGACAGACTGACAGACTACTTTTTTGTTTTGCGGCACCTCCGTGTCACCCACATGGCCCGCATAGCTTCTGGTCAGTAGGGCTGCATATGAAAAACATATGGAAAACAGCCGCTGCTCTCCTATAAGAACCGAGCTTTGTTTCTCCAAACTGGGGATGTTCAGAGACTTTCCTGCTGCTTGTAAGATACTGACTATTAATAATCACTCCACTGATCCTAAAAATATGGAACCATCCCTTTAATTTCAGAATCAGCTTTGTTTGCAAAGTTGGTGTACGCCGGGGGTGTCGAACTCATCTCCGCTTTGGGCCACATCATAACCATGAACGCTCTTAAAGGGCCGGTTGTGTCAGAATGTATTGATAAAACTTGCTCACCAACTGTTAAAATATCATTGAATTCTTAAAATTAAATAATATTATTGAACATCTTTTCAGTCCCTCCAGGATTTTATGATACTGTTTGTCTTTTCTTTTTTTTTTGCAATAAAATCAAAGTGTTTGTGGGACTAATTTGGAAATAT
The DNA here is from genome assembly GCA_903067095.1 of Girardinus metallicus. Classification (NCBI taxonomy): domain Eukaryota; kingdom Metazoa; phylum Chordata; class Actinopteri; order Cyprinodontiformes; family Poeciliidae; genus Girardinus; species Girardinus metallicus. Next base: position 453 of record CAEGAE010090973.1, on the reverse strand, counting down.
TTGCACTTATTTATGATGGTAAAATTACTCGCTGTGTAGATCATGGACCATAATCTGATATCAATTAAGGCTGAGGCAGCTGTTTATTACAAATAAGGACGTTTTTGACAATTTTTGAGAAAAATCTGCAACAAACTCCCAATTATGTATTATCGCAAAAAAAAAAAAAGTGTGGGGATTTGTTGATTTTGCGTGAATTTCCAAAAATAATCCTCAAGAAATTGGAGGGACTGATTGATATAATTTGGCAGTAAACAGATTAAAACTACATTGATTTGATTGATAGCATAATATTTAAGCACACTTAGTCTTTAGTCTAGAATCTAGAGGGCCACATAAAAAGCTACGGTGGGCCGGATCTGGCCCACAGGCCTTGAGTTTGACACACGTTTTAAAAGGATGGTTAGGAAAGCAGTTTCTCTTTGCAGAAGGTCGAATCTGATGTGTTTGTGT
>CAEGAE010090970.1:0-20211 GCA_903067095.1 Girardinus metallicus | reverse complement strand
TATATATATATATATATTATTTATTAATTTTGGCTGAAATGGCTCTCCATATTGATAATCGCATAAAATTACATATTTTAGTTTTACAAGTTTTTTTTTTTTCCAATCAACCTAGAGGCTATGGAATTCAAGAAAATGTTCCTAAAGCTAAGAAAAATGAGTACAATAGTTTCAAAATCTCAGTGGTCCTTTTCCTTCACTATTTTACTTAGAAATTATGACAGTAAACCAAAATAAACATTTACTAAATCCGATTTTTTTATATATAAATATAGGTCAAATTAAAGATAAAAAAAACTAATTAAATGTAAGATAAAATTAATTTCAGAATAAATTAGCTTGATTTATAAATTTCAGCTAAAAGGCAAACCAAGAAGATGAGTCTGAATGTTGCTTTTAAACTATTGGTCTTTCCTGGTCTCAAGTCTGCAAGAAGACTGTTAAGAAAATGGTGCTTCACTGTAGGTTTGTTTTCTTACTTTGGGTATTATTAAAAGATCTTTCTCTGCAGACCTTAGGGACTAGGGACAGAGTAAAATCATATTTGGTTAATAAGTCCAAGAAGAAGGCAGGCACAGGGACCCAGGGTCAGTCCTACCTACTCAGCGTCCCTTTGTGTACTCAGATAATTCTCTAAACAGGTGCAGACTAGTGCAGCTCATGTGCCATGAATCATCGTGGGAACACGCTGGTGTGAGACAGGGGCCTTGATTTTATTATTTGCGCGTTTGTGCAACCTTGCACTATGCTTCTAAGCAGTAAGTTTATTTCCCCAAATTGTTAAAAACTATATGTATATATATGTTTTTTTTTTTGTTTTGTTTTGTTTGAATCAAATATAGTTGTAATGATTTACTCAGCCATAATTGTGTAACCTGACTTATTCATTTTGTGATCTTACTTTGTGCTTAATTTGTTCCTTGTTCAAGATCCCCCAAACAAACCAGGGAAATGTCCACGCTTCCTCCTGCGCTTCCCATCCCGTTTGGGGTGCAGTAGTGATCAAGATTGTCCTGATAAAGATAAATGCTACTCTTACAGATGTGGCTCTGTCTGCATGCATCCTGTTTTTGGTAAGAGTCATGATTTTCTCTCTTGAAGATGTTGACTTCTTTCCCTTTTTTTTTTTTCTTTTTTTTTGAAGTCTGTCTTACACCTTAACCATTTCGAACGTGGCATTAATCTTTATTTCTTTAAAACTTATATTTTAAGTCTCTATTTCCGTTCAGTGAAGGCAGAGTGTCCTGAGCCCAGTGAGATAGGCAATTGTGCAATGAAATTGTTGTGCATTATCTGGAACATTTGTTATTTGTTTTGTGGCGTTCTGTTTGCTCCCTTGTGTAAAGAAATGAGGACACGCTGACCAGTTAAACAGCTGGGAATGTTTATCATCAAGACTGCCCCGGGGTAACTGTATTGGTACAAGGACCCAGCATCTTCTGCGTCTTCAGATTACAACTTGTTAACTTGGACATTTGTCCAGACAGCAGCGCAGGAGTGCATTTGAGATTGAACAAATCAACATGGGGTCTCTCTGGTTTGCAAACGATTTTCTCCCCTTAGTGCTTTGTTCGCTTGTGGTCTCTGCATTAAAACCAAAACCTGGCAAGTTTCGCTGTTATTACATTTATGTGTTATCATGAAATTATTTTTTGTTTATTAATCCTTGCCAGTCGCTAAAAGTTGTCATTTTATCTGTCTAAAATCAAGTCGCTGCCCAAAAATCTTGCTGGAGCAGCAAACCCATGTGTGAATGATGATGACTGCAATGAAGGAGACAAATGTTGACAGTCAGAAATATAATTGCTCAGTGATTGAAGTGCTTTAAAACTCTTTTGTAATAATTGAATTTCTTTTTTTCTCTCAGCTCAGGTAGACTGCCAGGTATTGGAATATGTGTTGAAGAATGCAGCAGTGACAGTGATTGTACAGTGAATCAAAAGTGCTGCTTCAACGGGTGTGATTACATTTGCACGCCAGGTGTTCCAGGGGACACATGAACAAACTGCCAAAATTTCTAATTTACTCCCTACGTGCTGCAATTTATTTTTATTTTCGTAAATTATTTTATTTTCACAGCTGCCCGTATAAACAGATCACATCCTCGTGTTATAACTTCTGTGATCACGACAGTGACTGTCCAGGGCCAAAGAAGCGCTGTCCGACATCATGTGGCTGTGCGTGCAGACAGCCATGACACACATCGTGTTTGCATCTCTAGCACTTCTGTAATACAATTTTCATGAATAAAAGTGTCAAATTGTTCTTCAGTCTGTGTGTATTTTTTTTACTTTATGATGTGTTTTAATAGACTACACAAATGACTATGTTATGCTTAAAAACACACAGTTGAAATTAAAAAAACCAGAGAATGTCATTGACTGTTTCTCATCTGGTCACGAGTTTTTATTTAAAAGCTTCTTAATGGTGTTTGGAAGAGAGATGTTCAGCAATGGAAAACCAAATCTGAGAGTTACACAAATAAAAATAAAAAAATGTCACTCTGACAAAAGTTACTGTGACTTAACATTTCATTTTATCTTATCTCTCCTGGCATGGAGATATGAAATAGCAGGCCAGAAACACAGCAAAAGTTCAACAGTAAAAATTGTTTGTGAGGAATTCAGTAGCATATTAACAGAAACCGTATGGCAATATATAAATGTTCTTGTTTCAGACAAAAAAAAAATACTTTTTTTAACTAGTACATTTCTGATTTACTTAAATAAAAAAAAAAAAAATTAAATTGCCCTTTTTATGTACATGCATACCAGTGCTTAACTCAGTTCTTCCCTGAACATCAACGCCTTTGGGTTTCTTTTCTGTTCTGTGAAGAACCCACTTCTTTAACAACTTAATGGATCCTCGGGTTCTGCCTCACAGAGGCGGCACGCCCCTCATCTTGCGGATAACGTTGGCTATTCGCTTGGCCAGTCCTGGGTTGGGTTCTTCTACCTGGAAGCTTCGGGTCAACAGGTTGTACAGGGAGCCGTATCCCACTGCCACGACGGTGCACGTTAAACAGATAACATTGTAAGGCATGCTGAAGTCTGGAGTGGGCAGGTTCACCAGCAGGGGCTCTGTGTAGACGCGTATGAAGTAGCTAGACTCTTCTTTGGTCGGAAAACTAGGAAGACAAGTGAAAACTGCGATTTTACACCCAAAGAGAAAACAAAAAAGCCAGGAGGATGTCTCTTAACATGCTAAGCAAAAAACTCCACTCACAAAGTGCTGAACAGGGGTTGCTCCTTAGTGATATTTGTGTTCATGGCTACAGTACTTGGCACAAGAGCACTGACAACCGAAGACCTACAATTGAATGAGAAACACATCTTAATCATTTCTTACTTAGAGGACAGACTAATGATAGATGTGACAGGCAATGTGTTCATACCCGACGTAGAATCCGTGGTTGGGATCAGGCGTGTACTCGGTCCATTTCAGCAGGGCCCTCTCAAACTGCACTGTAACCTCGGTGACGGAGTGTGGAGGCAGCTGGACCAGCATCTCCAGCAGGTGGGGCCGCATTCGGTCTTTGGACGGCTGGTAGTAGATGTAACCTGGGAATAAAAGGGAAATAAAAGGAGCAACAAAAACAGAATGTTAATGTTTCCACCAACCCCTTTGTTTGTCTGACAACACATTCAATTACAGATATTTTAAATAATTGAATGAAGAAATAATATAGAAGCTTGAGCAAACAAACAAAAAAAAATCTGTTTAAATTACGTGACTTGACTCCAACGTACTACGGCGTATTCAGTAATCTTCTGAAGGCTGAAGGATAGAGATACAAACTTTGTGTGTGTATGTGTGTATGCATCTATTTGGAGCCACATGTGTAGACCAATCTACTACTTTAGGATAAATGTTGCAAAACATTGTTGCACATTTTTCTCTCAAAGTTTCTCAATTTAATATCGGTTCAGTTCCTGATAGACTTTAATATTTATGGATTCATCAGTGTCGCACTATATTCAGTATTGTCTTTTAAAGGTAAAAGAATGTGACCTTCCAAGGTTGATTTTGGCTGACAATTGTAATTTTGACATCTTAATTTCTAGCACTCACTGGGCTTGTTGTCCTTTCCCTTGCTGGTGACGGTGAGAGTGTGAACGTAGAGACGCAGATACCAAGGCACAGAGTCCAGCAGCAGCACAGGAAAAGATCTGAAGGGATGGTTGTTGTACATTAAGGTGTGGATCTCTCCGGTCTGCAGCCCGTACCCAGCAACGTAACGCTCGGCGTGGAGCAAGGGCCGAAGCATGTCGCCTACACGAAGAAAGATGGTAATAATTTGAAACAGAGAAACATGCTAAAAATCTTAACTGAAAAAAACCCACTTTTACTTAGGCAATGTCAAGTGTACACCTATTGGAATAGGGTAGAAAATGTAGAATTTTATTTAATGTAACTGCTCAAAAATAGTTTCTGATGGGTTTCACTTCCAATCCAAAAATGACCGAACAATGTCAGGAAGAATGGCAAACAAAAAACTCTGGCCCAGGTAAAACAAATTCACCCTCTTCTTCTTCTTGTGTCATCAGTTGTCAGCAGCATTGTTCAGCCAATGCAGCAAAGCTGCTTCAGCCATCACTTTTGTCACTCACCCTCTGTGGATTTCCAGCGAATCAGCACATTAAGGGAGCGCACAGTCCCAAAGGTGACTTGTTGGGTCAGATCGTAGACGGAAAAGGTCCGTCTGTCCCCCAACACCACCGCCTGGCTCAGCAGATGAGTAGCTGGACTGAGCTCAAACTGGTCCTCCTGGAGAAACGAAACCATCTGGTTTTCATATGAATTTCAACTAAAAGGGAAAAAAAAATGTTCCCCTTCTGTCAGGTGCATTTGAGATCACTTCCGCAATTTAATTAGGTTTATCTCAGATGTTTGCATTGTTACAAAAAAATATACAGATATTTAAAGTGGAAGAACCGAACGCAACCTGAGGGTTGTCTGTGATGTCGATGTATATTTTACTGGAGGAGGCCAGCGGGCAGGCTTCGGTAAGGGTCCGAGAGAACATCTTAAACAAAGACCACTCTGAAGAGAGAAGTTAATACATTAGCAAAGATGAAAGAGATACATAGCGAAGTTGTGGACGAATGCAGGAAGAGCTGTCTTCTTCAGACCTCGTTTGCCCTGTCCAGAGGTGTGAAGGTCAAACACCACATTCAGCGTCTGCCTCAACTCCAAGGACGCAGTTTTGCACGGCCCGTCCTGACACACCGGCCGTATGTGCACAGCCTGGGAATGGAAACTGCTGTGGAAGAGTTTCTCCGACTTCAACAGCACAGCCAGACCAGCCTGAAAATATACAGGTGCCACATGGAGGGGTGGGGGGTGAGGGGGGAGTCGGTTGAACACCAAATCGGCACATAGACTGTCGAGACAGACACTGGCAAAAAATAGGGGTTCACCTTGGATCCACACGGCAACAGCTTTTTCCAAGGAGTCAAGTTTTCAGTGCAGACGATTTCTCGTGGGAGGGTGGCGTAGCGAAGGAAGCGGTGGTCTGTACCTTAAATTTTAACATAAACAGAATTTTAAGCAGTGAATTTTGAACAGACGTTTTGATTGACGTGTACATTATCCAGGATTTCTTTAATGAGAAAACCAAGACAAAAATTACCTGCGTGAAAACTAAATACAAGAGAGATTTCAAAAAAACGGACCATGTAAAATAACGTGGACACATTTATTTCATATTAAAACAATACATATTCTAAACTGTGCTGATGACTGATTGCAGCTGAATAAGAGAAAACAAGGCCAAAAGATGCTTACTTATAGTCTACAAAAGTAAAATACGCGAGTTAGATATATTTCTATGACACACAATGACATGACATGACATGACATGATATGATATGATATGATATGATATGATATGATATATGATATGATATAAGAAACAGACGGACTGCACCAATCAATGGAGAGGTACTTGAAGCGCACCATTTCTTCCTTGACTGCTGGCTGGAAAGTGGAACTCTGAAGAACCTGAATAGTTTTATGAACACTGAAACTAAACACCAAAACCCAAACTTTTTCAGTGTTCTTTTTTTTTTTTTGCATAAAACATTTCCAATAGCAATTTCCAATCTGCTATTGGAAATTGCTGTTTTTGTAATGAAAGCCACTCTAACCTGCAGTATATTAGTTCCCTGGATTTTTGCATCTTTCTCTCTTATAAATACCTCAGGAGGAACTGGCACTGAATAACAGTAATATGTCATTAGCAATCTTGGGTATAATTCAGCATAATGTATCATAAGAGAAATGTGTAGAATGCAAAAATAAAGACTGAGAATGCTTTGCTGTACTGTTGGCAATTCCCAGGGGTTTGAAGGAGGCGCTGGGCTGAACGGTGTTGGTGGAGTCAATGAAGTTCAGTGAAGCACAGAAGATGCCTGACAAAACGTTTGTCAGCTCCTTCCATGTGGCATCCACACTAAAACGGGAGAGAGAAGGCAGAAAAATGTTAACGGGACCGACAGACACGCGGAAGCAGCAAACCGATGCATAACAATACATTAATATTAACGTCAAATATATGAAAAGCCATCTTAGCTGATCAGATATGTACATACTAAAAACAAGTGCTTATTTTCAGTATTTTTTAAAAATCTTATTCCACAGATATATCCCTGTTAAACAAGCTGCAACACATTGTAGCCACCAGATGGCAGCACTCACTCTGTCACAGTGTCCTGAAACCAGACCCAGAGTTCAGCTCCTGGAGGGGACGGGAGGTAGGGCTGCCCCCACTGCATGGTCCTCCAGTAGCCCTGTGTGAAGGAGATGTGCAGCTCTCGCACTGAGAACTTGGAGATGACCTGACCCAGAGATTTGGGGAACAGCCTGTAGTGGGACACTGAGAAACGGAACCATGTATTTAGTATTAAGGACATTATTTATATGCAAGAAAATGTATGTGAGGAATTGATGTTTTTGCACTTGCACCTTTAAAGGTTTAAAAGTCTCTCTTCAATGTCCACATTCATAAAGTTGTGCAAAAAGTATAATCTATTCAACAGACATTCATCTTCTCTTTAGCTAACATTTTGTAATATTCTTCTATTATTTCCAATACATAAAATTCACAGCTCTACTGTCTTGTAAAGGCAGACTTTAATGGACTGAAACTGAACGCTAGTGTTGAGATGGGAAATCAGTGCAAATCAAACCAGAGAGAATATTTTTTTGCAAGAGTAGCTTGTATCAAACTTTACATGACCTGTATTTCAATATATGGCACCTATATGGCAAAAGTGTTCATATTCCTTAATTCATAGTAATTAAGGAATATAACCTCACCTGGGTAGGTGATTCACATTTTGTCATGCTAAACTACACCTCAATTTATTTGGATTTTTAGTCACAAAGTAGAGCATGATTGAGAGGTGGAAGGAAAATGTTTAAAATGTAATGTGAATAAGGTTTTTCTGATAAGACTTTCTTTTCAGTGCAGGTGGCTGTTCAAGTTGTCCTTTTACAACAAATTGTGATCGGTAAGAAATCTGAAGTAGGCTTTGTTTCCATACTGCCCCTTCTTTCACTGATCCTAAAACAAAAGGTTTTCTGCCCAGACTTACAGAGTCTGATCGATTCTGATATTACCTTCCACGCATGTTTACTTCCCGCTGTCAAGACGGCTTACCTTTGCTTCCTCTGGTGAAGTCAGTGTCCCACACGGTGCGAAACTGGAAGCTAGCATAAATATCTCCCGAGTGCAGCGGTCTGATCACCAGCTCCTCCTGAAAATCGTCTTTGAGCGGCGGTGTTGATGTCAGGACCGAATCGGGGACAGGTAAGTCCTGTTTGTTCGCAGCAGCATCGTCGGGAAGTGTTTCGTCAACCTGGGTTGCTTCCCACCGCCTCTCCTCCGTCGGTTGCTTCACCGTTTCCGCCTGTGTTTGTGGATTATCAACCACACTGGCATGCTGTTCATTACCCGGCGTAGGCTCTTCACTTATTACCACCACGTACAACGAATAAATAAATACAAGAAGTAACCAAGCGCAGCGACTACACCTGGGAGCTGCCATATTGCTACTGGGTAGGTGATTTACTTCCGCCTTCTAACGTCACGCATGGAACCAGCCAATAGACTCTTTCCTTTTTGAGTCACGTGACAGTGACTTAGATACGCTTTGTTTTAAGAAAAAAATATTTAAGGGACCAGGTGCATTAAAATGCCTGTTGGAAATCTGTGTTTTGCAGAACTATTAATTTGTTCGGACGGCTCATTATTAAATTACGCTATATCACTGTGCTAATTTTTCGGCAAGCATATTTGTAAAAAGACCAGCTTTTATTAGGACACCAGTAATTCGGAAAGATTGAATAAATATGTAAGAAATACAAATTATTAATAATAATCTAAAAATCAAGAGGGGGTTATAATTTTTCATTAATATCTGCAGCAGGGCATATTATTCTGAACCATGTTTATTTATATATAGATTTTACACACTTTATCATTTAACCTACATTACATTTCAACTGAATCTAATGTGACATTAGCTTTCAGCTACCTAAAGCTATGGATCCTGAACGAATGCATCATATTCTGGCTACTGTATGCTGTTCTAAGCCACCATTAAACATTCAATACAGAATTTGCAACGTCCTGGTGCTGAATATTTGATTGTGTCACTGGACAGGGATGGGCATCATCATCACCCCGCTGGTACCACCGGGGACACATCCCCTCTCCTCAGCCCCCTTTCACATCTACACATCGTCACACACGGCCCAGACACACACACACACGCTCTCGCGCATTGCACGCACACACGTCCGCGCGCGGTGAATTTCAGCCCAGCCATGGCTCCCTGGTAGATGCTCAAAGCGGCTGTTGTCAGAGCGAATTAAATCTCCCCTCCTCTCCTCTGCTCTGCTCCGCTTGCTGCTTTTCCTCCTGACCTCGCTTGCCTCCGCTCGGGTTTTTCAATATTTTATTCAGGATTCCTGCGCTGTCTTCTTCTACATGGCTACATCGGATGGACTAGACGGCTGTCTGCAGCGAGGCAGATCTCAAAGTGACCCGAACATACTCACGGAACCGGGCATCGATTTGTCTCACGGCACAGGTAGGATGAACGCGGCATTACGATGATTATTTTATTTTATTTTATTTTTTCAGCATTTATTTTGTGTTCATTTATTATATTGTAGAATTATTTATTGTTTTTGTAGCGATGGAAGAAAAAAAAAAGCTCTAACGCCCGCTGGGATGTCAGAACAGCCAGGACAATTAGCGCATATGCTTCCAACGCTGGATGTCGAATATTGACTGTAACAGTGAATCGTGGCGCTGCAAATCGAAATTTAATGTGCCATATCAGCGTCTGTGAACGGCTGCTATGCCTGGTCACATTATTATAAAGACGCCTGTAGCTCTTGTAGCGCTGACGTGGATTCAAGTATGGGCTATTGAGGGTATTTAATATTATATCGACGTGAGGAGATTTCACTTATTTGCGGATTTTTTCTTTTCTTTTTTTTTTTTTTTTTTTTGGCTGTAATCAGCCTGTCTGGATAGGGCATTTTGGGAGCATCACACAATCCTCATGCATGTCCTGGTCCATGATGCCAGGCTAAGCGTATTTGTTGTCTTATCTCAGCCTGTGCTGCTTGCCCTGTGTTATGGGGGGGTAAGCACGGGTCTTGGCTTTAGGTTTCAATGCAGTTTAAACCGGCACATGCACATCTCTGTATATTGACAGCGCTGACAACCCTCCCCCCCTGCTTTCTCCTACTTCCCCCTTACTGAACTGATGACTGGTCAATGCCAGGCTTCCCCACGTGATGCAAGCTATAGGTGGACATACCCCCCTCACCACCCTTCCCTTCCGGGCTTTAATTTTAAAGAAAATATCAGGTGCTGCTTTCAGTGTGGAGTCCTTGTTTGTTTCCCCCGGGGCCTGTTTGTCATCCTCTTGAATGTGGCATAGGGCTAATGAAATGATCTTTCATTAATAACAGATAACGGAGTGGTGCCTCTGCACTCCTGCTGCAGATAATGTGCTTCCTCTATCAGCTTCCCATTCTTAATTCGCCCATCCAACTCCTCCAAAAATGCATGGATTGATTTTTACGTAAGCACGAGGCTATTTATGGTCAATTCATGTGGGCTTGGAAAGGGCTTGTTGTTTCCTCCCACACGTGGTGAGTTTTACGCACACGAAGAATGCTTGAGTGGATGATTCAGAAAAAAAAAAAAAAAAGCTATGCCTTTTCACCTTTCAGCTCATTTCTAACGAAAGCCACTCGATTGCACCTGCCTGCACTCATCCGCTGGCCCAAGTGCATTTTCAACGGACCCCCGGCTGAATCCGGCCCTCCCAAGGATGGTTTTAATTCACACTTATGTGAATGTGATGATGTCGCAGCGGGTCTTTGACACACCTGAATAAACAACACAGTGGCTCGGCAGATCCGCCATGCAAGTGACGAGAGCCGTGCAGTCAGATCAGCCTCCGTAGACGACAGTGTGTGCAAATGCAGTTTTGCGATGAAAATAAGAGCAGAATGACTATACCGTTGTGACAGCAGAGTACAGTGTCAGCGTCTGATGACCTGAAGTACTCACAACATGACCCAGCTCCCCTCTGTGTAAGATCATTACTGCACCAATGTCTGGGGCACCAGTCTTTGCCAAAGTAATCCTTTGGCAAAGACTGCACTTTTCTCCTTTTACAGTGCCTCACCCAGCTGCAGAGGAGAGGCTGACACTGTATTCATCCCCTGACTCAACACTGACGAGAAGAGTCAATAGAGACAAGTAACAGCTGAACAGCCCACAGAATCGGAACAATGTTGTCTTAGAAATAGTGATAACAGGAGACTCCCACTGAGTAGTCTCCCATAGTCCAGTCCTACTTTTTTTTTGTATTATTTACTGAGAATTCCATTTTTAGTTCGGTGTGTTTGTATGCTCACCAGCCACTTGTTCAATTGCTTGATAACACTAATACCAAATGTGGCCAATCTCGAACCAGGAAGTCAGCGCAGTCAGACATATTGACGTGATGAAGACAACTTGCTGAAAATGAAGCCAAGAATCAGAATAGTGGAGAAAGGAGATAAAAAGGGGATAGTGAGCTCTCAGGTTTACACAGAGTGGCTTAAGAAAGAGAAAATATCCAGCAAGAATGGCCAGACGGCTTTGAGATGAAGCAACAATAATTAAAACTAGGTGTGCAGGGTGCATCGGGTGGCTCTCCTGTCAGTTAAGAACAGGAAACAAAGGCTACAGTTCACAAAGGCTCAACAGAATTGGCTAATAATAGATGCTGCTGGTCCAAAAACTCAACTTCACTCATTCAACTTCAGCATTCAGATGCTAGGGTTACATTTAACATGAAAGCGTGGCTCCATCATGTATCATTCCACTGGTTTACACTTTGGGTCCTTTAACGGGTTTGTTGATCATGACGATGAGTTCGCTGTATTCCTGTGAATGCTACCTTGTCAATATTGACCAAAATCTCTTGGGAGTGTTTCTGTAACTTTGCTTAATCTATTCTAAGGAGAATTTAGGCAGTTCTGAATACAAAATCAGTCCAATGTGGTGCTGATATGATGTTCCCAATAAAGTGGCCAGTGATCGTATGTTCAAAAGAAAAGTTTTCAATGAACCACACATAAAAACAAAAAAGAAATAAAAACAAACAGGTCAAATTAAATTTTCACATTGCTCATTTTGAGACATCCTCATTTAACTTTCTGTCAATGTAAGTGTTGCACTGTAACAAATTGTTTAGTCAGTTCATTTCGACGGCCACCTCTCGAATTCACCTGCTAATAAAATGTCACTTTCACTCGAAGATCCACTTAGTCATTCCAGAGTGAGGAGGGAGTAATGGGGTGCAGAGGACACCTTGAAGTTTTGTAGTCAGAAAACCTGTACAGGGACGATGGATGGTTTCTTTCTGTTATTTTTTATTCAGCGAAATAACAGAGTTGATCCTAGCTAGATAAAAAAAAAAGAAAGAGCTTAAAGAAACCACAGTACCAGAGATTTCAACTCTAATTTCAAGTAAAGAAAAAGTCGGATTTTGATTAATATCAATTAACATTTCATTATTATGCAGTTACTGTAATAATAGTCAAGTTTTTAATTATGGTTTTGTACTTAGTGTTACTTTTATTTGTGCAACTGTGAACCTAAGTCTGTTAATAAAGTTTGAGAATGACAATGATGATGATGATGATGATGACGATGAATTATGCTAGAGGGAAAGCACATTATGTAAATCATTGGGTTTCTAAAAGTCTTTTAAAGTCTGAAAAAGTAATGTTATGTATGAGGATGTTGTTATTCCGTTTATTTCATGGAAGCATAAAACAAATTCAGTTTTCAGATTTTATTATTTAAAGTTTGAAATCAGAATTTCACACACTGATAAAAAAACAGCAGCCAGTTCATTGCTTCATGGGTCTTTCAGCTGTTTATTTTGAAACTTACAAAATGAAGGTTCATGCATCACAAACAGTGACTGAGTAATCTGTTTTGCATAAGATATTCCAGTAGTATTAAAGATGTCTGTTTTTAGACTGTTTCGAAAGGAATTAAAAAAAAAAGTTGTAAAATTTAAATCTGGAAATTTTGAAATGGAAAAAAATATTTTGTAAAAAGCTAGTTTTATTTTTTTCAGAGAAGAGGGGAAGAAAATGAGGAAATCTTAAAAAAAAAAAAAAAACATGCCTCATGCTATTTAAGAGTTGGGCACGTTCCACTCAAATTCAAGACCCACTGATGATCAGTATGTTTTAGGCTTCGTCTACGCCCACTGGTCACATTGAAACCAAAACAATCCTTTTAACCTGATGTCAGAAGAATTTTGGGAAACTGCAGGTGTAACACGAGCCCCTGCGAAAATTACATCGCTTATTTTAAACATTCAATACAGAATCTGCAACGTCCTGGTGCTGAATATTTGATTGTGTCACTGGACAGGGATGGGCAGAACATCCACCTTTTGAACGGTGGATGTTCTTACTTGTATGCACAGGTCCCTCTTTCTGATCGTATCCATTCCGCCCACTGTAACAAGTGCTGAATAATTCAGTTCTGGTTGGATGAGTCTATCATGCCCTTTCTGTTTCAGCCTTAGATGCCTTAATCTAAGGTTGTCCTTGTGCCAAAAATGCATTGAAACAGATCCTTTCAGCATTATCACTACAGATCTCATAAGCTTAAGCCTGCCTTTTGTACAGAATGCACAACAATCAAGCTCAAGCTTGACCACTGTGAGCATTTTGCATTTTGAACTAAGAATCATCGGTCTTGATTCCTTTAAGGACTCAACTGGACAGAGCACATCTAATGGTGATTTTTATTTGTATTGGCCAAGTGCTAGTGCCAACTTTAAATTGATACTTGTCGCCCGTATCCAAACTCACTTTTGCTTACGAAGGTTGACTTTGCCTCACCTCAGATTAGAGCTTTTCTTGTTCACAATCCCTCTGTTACAGTCAGACGTTGATGAGTAAATGTGAGAAATTATGAGTCAGCCTTACGTAACATTCTCCCTGTTTAGCTTTCTAAAATGTACAATATGAATGTATGCAAAATAGGATTAGTGACACAAGAATGCCTTACATAAGTAGTCATTTAAAACTCCGTTTTGGATCATCTTAATGTGTTTAGTTTGGGTTAAAAATATTATAATAGGGCTTTGCTTAGTCTCATTGCAGTATGTGAACTAAACAACTAAATGCTTTGCTTTACAGTAGATTATCTTTTCAGGATCAGTCGAGGTGCCTAGCTGAAGAAGTGGAGCTGAACAAAGAAAAAGGAAAAGTCATTTAATCAGAAATTGTAACTTTAACCTGATAGTTCTGCGATGCAGAAGAAAAAACATTTTGTCTATCCTGTCATGATGCAGCAAAGTACCTTTAATGATGCTGAAGAGGCAGATAAAAATTAGGGATTAGATCAGTAAGTGGTCTTCTCTGTGGTTTTGAAAAAGGAGATAAAGTTTTATTCTTAGCTGAAGAGAAACTTTTTCAAAAGTCAAGGTCCATCTACTCGCGACACTTATTTTACCTGCTGCGTATATCAAAGCATTCAGAGAGAAAACATTTTATGTGATTTTAGCCTTAGTAGAGAGCATTATTCAGATATTTCTTTGTGATACTTTGCTTAAAAGTATATGTACTATATGTACTCCTTTTGAACTCTTTAGTGTTTTTAAGCATAACAATAAGTGTTATATTTCTTTTTTGGTCATTTTTGTGAAAGTCTAATATAAAGTGGCACACAAGTGTTACGAAGAACAAAATTGATTTGTGGTTATGAAATGCTTAATGAAACATCTGAAAAGCACATTTATATTTGGCCGTCTTTACTCTGATACACATTAGTTAAGATCCAGCGAAACCAAATGAACTTCAGAAATAATTTTGATTAATTTGAGTCCTCTAGTGTGCGATTTAAAAAACTCTGTGCAGGCATCAGAAGTCTGTTAGAGAACATTATGATCACCAAGCAACCAAGGAGAAAGTTTAAGATAATCCAGACCTGAATTCGACATTTAAAAACTGAAAAAGACGATGTCCACAGACACTAAATCAAGCTGCACATAAGTTTTGATTAGAAATATGCACATATCTGAATGTGTTTAAAGTCTAATTAAGACTTCAGAGTTAAGTGGCAAAGCTGTAATCCACAATGGAGTCATGATTCCTAATCACGGTCAGCTTTGAGGAAAATGGGACTTATCAGTCAAGACCACTTGCTCCCAGTAGCCACTGGTGAACTATTCAATCTCTGATCCATGAAGAGAAGAAAAACAATCAGCTATGCATAGTCTCAGAGTAGCATCTTGGGGTCCAAGGAGCATTTAAAAAAACGTACACTCACCCGAAGCCAAGTTGTAACATTCAATCTAAATGGAATATTGTCTTGTGCTGATAGCTTTGTGGTTTGTGTTAACTTATGGGTAAGTGATTTTAGGTATTCATTATATTTTACCTTTGGAAAGTTATGGGGAAAATCAGCATCAAGAATTACAGCAGAGATTAAGAAAATCTCCGATATAAAAAGTTCACTTTTCATAATTTTGAAAAGATGTTCTAAGAAAGAATGATACTTTAACAGATCTTTTGGTTTCACTCTGTCTCCAACAACAGCAAAAAAAATTAATGATTTCGTAGTTTTCTTCTCTTTGAGAAAGGTTAAAGAAAATTGTTCAGCACTATTTCTGCTGTGACGCATATAGCAGGATTGATAATCTTGACATTTCAGTGAAACCTACTGAAGTAGATGACAATATATTATTTAACATTGTTATTCAGTCTTCGAAAAGGCATTTTTAGAGAATAATTACATTTTTCAGTGTAGTATTTTTTTATCTGTTTTTTTTATTTTGTTTGACTTTATTAATTTTTAATCCTTTTATAAAGGCTTCCTTGTTTAGTACAGGTATTTTGCTGTTTCCAACAGTTATTGATTTATTTACTTTCTTAATCTGTAAATTTTTTAAAATTATAATTTCATCTCTTATAGATTATTCTTTGTAAAGTCAGAAGAAATGTTGGACATTTGCGTAACCACCATTAAAAGATCTGCTTTCTCTACTAAGCAGTTCACATCCTGGTTACATTAATAAATAAACACTAAAAATAAAAACATTTAGTATGATAAGAATAATTTACCCTGAGACAATAAGGGTTTAGTCTCATTACTTTTTCTAAAAATTCATATAAATATGAGTGTGACTGGGATTTGGATTTTTCTCTGAACCTTTTTCTAATGTTGGTTTCTTGATATCATTAATAAATGTCATGGTGATCTTTTGAAACTTGTTTAAATCCTATTACCATATCCTGTCTAGCAGTAAAATCTTCTACTGTTAAACTAGAATAGCTAAGTTCTCTTTCTGTTTCTCTGACAGTTTGCAGTGTCGGATTTACAGTTAAAAGCAGGAATAAAAATATAGAAGATTCTGTTCCCTGTCCATTCCTGAAAGATTTGTGCTGTAATTTAGAGGAAAGTATCAATTTCACATCTTTGGAGTTCAGCTCTGTTAACTCAACACACTTGGAGCACAGCCTCACAAGTTGCTGTCGTTTGACGTTTTCTTATGATCATAAACACTAAATTCTCGTGTTTATAACTCAAAAACGTCAAACTTATTAGCTGGTTGATTCTGTTTTGTGGAAATTTGGCCAAAGGAACAGCAGTAATTCCTCGTAGTCAAAAAGAAAAAAAATCCTCCTCATCCTGGGGTGATTGAAGATAAGACGCCGCTTTGGGCTGTGTTCTGTGCGGATTCCCTCGCTGTCCTCCTGTTGCCCGTGAAAACGGAACAGAAAAATGACAACAGCCGACGTCCCGCATCGCGCTGCGGATGTGAGAACAGATTAGGCTTTTGACGAGCCATGTGCTGCTAGGGCTGTTGTTTGCATGCCCACACCTGTGAGTCTATGTGCTTCTCTGGCTTGGGAATCCATCTCCAGAAGAAAATGGCAATCTTGTGCAGACTGAGAAATTGAAAAAAAAAAAAAAAACTCTCAAATTATCAGTCAGAATGTGCTAGACAATAACAGGCAAAGACAGCAAACAGAAAGCGCTTGCTTGATGCACAAAGACCTTAGCAGCCTGGAACACCTGGGAGATATCCTGGTGTAAAAGCAGCATGAAATGCAGCTATTTAGCCTCTAAAGGCTGAGGTTAAATGAAGTTTAAGGAGTTGCAAACCGGATGATGTGAAGGGTAAACTCCTCCTGACGTCTTCGGATCAGTGGGGGCATGTTTTGCAGAAAGGCAGGAGAAAAGGGCAGAAGGCTGAATGAGTGAAATGAAGGAGAGAAGGAAATGAAAAGGTGGCAGCTTTTTTTTTTTTTTTTTGAAGGAAAGCCAAGATCTTATCCTAATTGCAAGCTAGCTGCAGCGAGATGATGGATTGTCTATAGGCGAACAGGAACAAAGACGCAGTGGATGTGTGTTTCTCGCGTCCTTTAAGACTGCAGGAGATTCAGGACCAGGATGAATAAAAAAATTAAAGATGTTAATGAAGGCTTAGGATGCAGTTAAACAGTCAGAATGTTTTTTTATTAGTTATTTTCTATTCTTTCAAGCTACTATTTATACCCCTTAATTTTTTTTTCTGAATTGTGTCAAGCACAATTATAGTCTAATATTTGTAGGTATGTCACATAACATTGCAATTAGCTCCAAGTCATTAGTAAACAAGAAAACAAATATGGAGAGACTTGTTGTTAGCTGATTAGATTTAGTTAGGTTTTACACTTCAGTATGTTCAGTCAAGACTGAATAAAGACAAATTTTCTGAAGAAGAACTCCTGAAAAATATTTTAGTAGAAAAGGAAACTTAAAGACATTAAAAGTGCCAAAAGATGAGACATATTTTCTGCTAATGCTAACTTTTTCTTACTGTTAAATTCAAATTTTGGTCACCACCATTATCACATCGGATATTTGTTCCATTAAAAGCCTAAAGATGTTTGCAAAGTAAAAAATAAAAGTTTAAAAAGCACAACAGAGAAGTGTGTATAAAGCGCTGCACAGATTCAGCACAAAGAATAAAATAATAAATGAGGTAAAACGGAAGCCAATACTACTGAAAACTATCACAGACAAACATAAAATTGTAGTGATAGTAAATTAATCGCTGAATATATTTTTCAAGTTTGAAAACAATCCGTCCTTCATACAATTTTACTTGCTTTTTTGTATAATTCTGCCTGACAATAGTGGTAAAAAATAAATAAATAATAACGTATTGTAAAAGGTGTTGATATTAGTAGTAGATTAGTAGTGTAAAATATTGATAGTCAGTTTGCTTTTATTTAGTTTTTGCAACCAAAAAAGTATGTGATGTATTTTTTTTCCTCTTTCAAAATGGGACATAACATGCTCCCGTTTTGATATAATAGTTTGTTCTCCCCATTTCACACAGGTGCGTCCATATGCAAACGCTAGATGTCCACAGTTGTATTTGATATGGCTATTTTAGGCTGTCCAGTGATTATCTGTATTTAGCTGGGAAGCTTGTTGTTAAAAATGTGACTTTGTTTAAGTCACCTGCAAATTTAGCCTAAGCAAAGTTGTTGGAAAGTTTGTTTGATCTACCCCATTTCTTTTAGTCATGTTTAGTTAAATCTTCTCTGATGCTGGTAGGGTTGTCTCTGAATAATAAATCAGAAAGTCTTGACTCATCCCGGAGGTGATGGTGACGTTTTGAGTTGAAAAAAAACAAAACACCTTTGAAAATGGTGTTTACAGCATGGTAAAGTTGCCACAGTAAAGTCCGTCCTTAAAATAGATACTTGCTGGTTCCTCGTACCAAAAATATGACGTCACACCTCTTCAAAGCCTCAGCATGTTTCTCTCCTTCTAAATCAGCCACCCTGAGTCAAAGAAAATGTGAGGCCAGAGGAAATTCCCCTGCCTCATCAAAGCTGAACACTTTTGTCTAGAACCTCCCAAAAAAAATAGAAGACAGACACCAAGGAGGGAAGGAAATTAAAAACGAACAGGGTAAACTAAACACAGCTTATGTAGGAGCTGTCCTCGTGACTGAGTGTGTTGTCAGAGAGATGAGGAGACAGTGAAGTGTGGTTTTAGGCCTTTGTGTTTATGTTTAATAGCCACTTACAGTGCAATGTTACTGAGGAGTTCTCTCAGGGCCTCTCCGGAGCAAGAAAATGAAATACATAATGTACCCCGATCAAATAACGGCACAAGAAGGAATAGAGTCATAAAAGGAAATGAATTCAGACTTTTCATTGAAATGTTCCACTGACCGTGTCTGAGTTGTGAAGATAAATGAGAGGGAAGGATGAAGAGACTTCTTAGAAGACGTTTAGACGGAGCTCAGAAGTTACAGTTTTTAAAGCCACTTCTCAACAGACAGGCCTTAGAGTCGACGCAGACAGACTGACACTTAGAAAACACAAATGGTCATCATAACAATCAATAACAATTTAATATAATAAAATCTTCACATCAGATACTGAAAAAAGGATTTGATCACGCCTCTACAACTAATGCTGCTTTTAATACATGATGCACTGTACGCCGCAGAGGTTGAACATTTTTCAGTTCAGCTTTACAGACCTCTGTGACTTTCACAATAATACGACGTGTAAAGAACATGCACAATATTCCACTGACACAAAGAAAAAACGGTAATATCCATCCTCTTGCTATACCTGCTGAAACAGAGTCCATCTTCAGGGACCATTGGGGACTATTATGGGGACTGAAATGTTCCTGTGGCAAAAACTATATTTGTTTTCAAACTATTATGTAGTAAGAAAAAAAAACAATCCACTCTAGGCAATGTTAGAAATAGCTTATGTCTCAGTGAGCCTTCATTTAAAGCAATTTAGGTGTATTACATATTGTTTTGTAAAGGTGTGTAAGCAGCCAAAACATAAATTAATATCTATAAAAACCTAACATTTGAATTAAGTACATTTATTTTAGGAACTGAACATTAAGAAATAATGATAATGTAGTGCCACATTTATTTGAATGCCTAAATATGCCCAATATGTAATAATTGTAATGAAATCCTTTTTAAATGACACTTTCTTATCTCAAAGTTGATTAGAGCTTTTCTTAGATGGTCTTACTATTTTCATTGTATTTCCTGTTTTTATGTCTGTCAAATGTGGGGCGGTAACAAAAAGCAAATGTGCTGCCTAAAACTTTACTTTCACTGAGAAGCTTCTCTATGTTTTTAATCAGTTTTAGTCTGTAAAAATCCACAGAGCAAAACACAGGTGTGTTTCTGATAGTCCATGATGGTTTGTTTAAGCCAGGCTATACTGAGTCTTAATAAGCCCAAAACTTTACATTTACTTAGCAAAAATCAGCAGCAGTAAAACTCAAGTTAATGAGTTCTTTCTTGTCGAAGCATTCCACTAAGTTGTGACATAACTTTGATTTTTTTCTCTTAAGATGAAATTATTTTTATTTTTTTTAAAAAACATTTGCAAGAAAATGTATTCCGAAAGGTTTAAAAATGTGTCATAATTTATTCACAATTTAAATGTCTAACAGTGAATATTTTAAGACAGGAAATATTTTTTCGGTCCCCTCTTAAAGTAAAAACCTGACCTGGGTGTTTCAGATCCGGACTTCTGTTCTTGTTGAAACGCAATTAAGAGCAAAGCTAAAGCCGAGTAATATAGGAACAAATGAAATATATATATATATATATA
>CAEGAE010090969.1:0-17109 GCA_903067095.1 Girardinus metallicus | reverse complement strand
GGCCGGGCCGGCCAGGCCGCGCTCCGATTGGCCGGGCCGGCCAGGCCGCGCTCCGATTGGCCGGCCCGGCCCGGCCGCGCTCCGATTGGCCAGGCTCACTCTGATTGGTCTGTTGAGCATTGAGTCTGGGTCAGATTTGACAGTGTTGCCTTCACAGTCTCAGACAGCGTGGGAACTTAGATTTTTTTCTGGATGTAAACGTGTCTGAAACATCAGAGCTTCAGTTTCGGCTCTGAGTTAAATCCAGAACCTAAACGTGTCTGTTGTGAGCTCAGGCAGCTTCCTGCTGCGTCTCCTCCCGGCAGGAGAGACACGTTGATGCGTTGTGATCTCTGCAGGTCGAGCTGCCCAGCAGGTTGCTGGACCTGTGTTGCAGGTCCAGCAACCTGCAATGTGTTGATGCTGTGTCTCCGCCCCCAGTGGGCCCCCTCAGGGTGGAGTTCAACATCCCAGCGAGTCTGGAGCAGATCAAGAGGGACAACCCCAACATCCTTCCCGGCGGCCGGTTCCGACCCAAGGACTGCGTGGCGCTGCAGAAGGTCGCCGTCATCATCCCGTTCCGCAAGCGAGACGAACACCTCAAGTTCTGGCTCTACTACCTACACCCGGTTCTGCAGAGGCAGCAGCTGGACTACGGAGTCTACGTCATCAACCAGGTGAGTCCAACAGAACCAAACAGAACCTCTGACTGGATTAGATCAGCATTAAACCTGGATTTACATGCAGAGAGGTGAAAATGTATCAGCCGATAAAATCAGAGTGGGACCTCACCTGATCCAGGTGTTTACAGAGGAATCCACACACAGCAGGGCAGGGGCGGGGCTTGTATCCAGGTAACAGTGACATCACCTGCCTGGAGCGTTCAGGGAGCTGTTAGTGACTCTGAGCTGCATGTTTTCCTCCAGGTAAAGGAGCAGCTGCTTGTCCACAGGTGAGCTGTGGGCGGGGCTTGTCCACAGGTGAGCTGTGGGCGGGGCTTGTCCACAGGTGAGCTGTGGGCGGGGCTTGTCCACAGGTGAGCTGTGGGCGGGGCTTGTCCACAGGTGAGCTGTGTTATTCAGCAGCTCAGTGGAGCTCAGGACTCTGCATGCATCGTGTTCCCTCAGTCTGAAGCAGAAATGAAACAGTAACATGGTAACCAGGTGTTCAGTCTGCTGCTGCTTTGACTCACTGTGTTCTTCTTCTTCTGCTGCTTCCTCTCCTTCGTCCTCGTCTGTTGTAGCTCCTCCCCCTTCACCTGCCCCTCCCCTCTCTTTGCATGTCAGGCCTTTCTGACCAATGGCTGTGGTTGTGGAGCTGCTGAGACCCGCCTCTTCTTGGTCTTGGCCAATAGCAGCGGGTGTTGCTAACTGGTCGCTACGGTAATTCAGCTTTCTTCTTCTTCTCTGGTTTCTGTCTGCTGCCTGTTTCTGTTTCTGCCACCTGAACTCACCTGACAGGTAAACAACGAACTGAGCAGGTTCAGGTCTGATGGGTTACCTGTCCAGGTGAGACAGTTGGAGCTTTGTACTAACCCTCTTTCATCTGCTAACAGGAAGTGGTCATGTGACATCACAGGAAGTTGATGTTTCTAAACGTTTTAGCTCAGTTCAGTCTGAAGGCTTTATAGACGTGTTGCTGCGTGACACAGCTGAGGGGTTGCCACGGTAACCCAGTTAACTCACAGATCAGAAATCATCAGTAGCTCAACATGTAGAACCCGGTCAGAACCTGGGCTGCCACCAGGAACATGTAAAGAACAAACCGAACCAGAACCAGTGTCCTTTCATCTGTCCCACCCAGCTGGAGGAAAACAAGACTGCTCCATGGAGACGCTGCCCCCCCCCCCACGGGGACACGCTGCCCCCCACGGGGACACGCCCCCACGGGGACACGCTGCCCCCCCCCCACGGGGACACGCTGCCCCCCACGGGGACACGCCCCCACGGGGACACGCTGCCCCCCGTGGGGACACGCTCCCCCCCCACCATGGGGACACGCTCCCCCCCACGGGGACACGCTGCCCCCCACGGGAACACGCTGCTGCCCCCCCCACGGGGACACGCTGCTGCCCCCCCCACGGGGACACGCTGCTGCCCCCCCCACGGGGACACGCCCCCTGGTGGAATGGAAATAAATCCCTCCGGCTGAACATGTTGATGAAACGTTGCTAACTCGTGTTGCAGGTGGAGTGTAACCTTTGGGGGCGGGGCCTCTGGGAGCAGAAGGTTTATTCAGAATGCATCAGCAAAATTTAACTTTAATTAAAACAAGCGGACAGCCTGGAGGTCAAACACTTGAAGGAAACAGATTTGAACTCATCAGTCGG
This sequence comes from Girardinus metallicus, assembly GCA_903067095.1. NCBI lineage: Eukaryota > Metazoa > Chordata > Actinopteri > Cyprinodontiformes > Poeciliidae > Girardinus > Girardinus metallicus. Next base: position 14,801 of record CAEGAE010090969.1, on the reverse strand, counting down.
AACCTTTGACCCAAAACAAACCAGAAGATTCTGAACATCTCCGGATGTCAGGCAGTTTGCAGAAGATCTCAGGAGGTTAAACACGAACGCTGCTTCATCTCGACCCGACGTGGGTCAGCATCATCAGACCCGACGTGGGTCATCATCAGACCCGACGTGGGTCATCATCAGACCCGACGTGGGTCGGCAGCATCAGACCCGACGTGGGTCGGCAGCATCAGACCCGACGTGGGTCATCATCAGACCCGACGTGGGTCATCATCAGACCCGACGTGGGTCATCATCAGACCCGACGTGGGTCGGCAGCATCAGACCCGACGTGGGTCGGCAGCATCAGACCCGACGTGGGTCATCATCAGACCCGACGTGGGTCATCATCAGACCCGACGTGGGTCATCATCAGACCCGACGTGGGTCGGCAGCATCAGACCCGACGTGGGTCGGCAGCATCAGACCCGACGTGGGTCGGCATGGAACTTTTGGCTCATGTAGATCTTTATGGGCCAACAGCAGAACTTTCAAATCTATTCTGTGACAACTAGGAAACCAGAGCAGTGAATGAAGATCCGGTTCTGATCCGGGTTGTCTGGCCCGGTCCAAGGTTCAAGCAGAACCTTGACCTTGGCCCGGTCAAGGTTCTGCTTTGAGATCGACTGGCAAATGCAGCTAAACCAGACTTGACCTGCTCTGCAGGCAGAACCCAGTGGAACCAGCCCGGTTCTTTCCGTTGTGTTGTGCGGTAGCACCTCTCCTGACCCGTGTGTGTGTGTGTGTGTGTGTGTGTGTGTGTGTGTGTGTGTGTCAGGACGGAGACGAGGTCTTCAACCGGGCCAAGCTGCTGAACGTGGGCTACATGGAGGCTCTGAAGGAGTATGACTACGACTGCTTCGTCTTCAGCGATGTGGACCTGATCCCCATGGACGACCGCAACACCTACAGGTGCTTCAGCCAGCCCAGACACCTGTCTGTGTCCATGGACAAGTTCGGCTTCAGGTGAGCGCTGCTGGGAGCACTGGGATTACTGGTTGCAACCGGGTTGTCGACCCGCTCGGGTTCTGGACCTTCTCAGCCGTTCAGATCCGTTAGTGGACTCTACCGGTAGCGTTAGCGTTCTAACCCCTCAGGTCGGACGTTTTTCATCAGCCACTTGAATTTCAAGATGACGGCCATTTTTAAAGATGTTTGCCATTTTTGAGCCTCTTAAACAAATTATCTTCATAAGTTGGATGAACTTTATGTCTCATCCTGTTCGTGAAACTTTAAAGTGATTAAATACAGTAAAATCAGAGGATTTTACTGTTGGTGATTCTCAGACCAGGAAGTCGACAGTGGTTAGCATTAGCATAGCTCATTTTTTAATGTGTAGTGCTGTAGTATCTAAGATTGCTTAGCGAATTAGTGGTTACACTACCTAACTGTTGGTTAGCTGAGCCCACCACTGGAAACCACGGCGGCCATTTTGAAAATCAAGAATTATCAGTAAATATAATTTCTATTGGACCAATTATGTACAATTTGACGTCATACTACTAAATTTAGTTAGAAAATAACTTGTCCGTGGTGGCCATCTTGATTTGTTTCAGTTTTTTCTAAAAAGCTAGCCCCTGAGAACATCTGTCCGTACGTGAAAGTTTTGGCTGAAACATTCAGTTCTGCGGCTCGGACCAGAACGCCTCGTCTCCGCCCATCAGAGCCGAGTCTGCAGTCCAGACCCCGGCCTGCAGGGGGCACAAAGCAGCCTGGCCTCCCTCTGGTGAACATCCTGTGATGTTGGGCCGGAAGCAGCGAAGAGTCAAACAGATGAACCGGATCAGAACCGATGAGGATATGAACTAGTTCTGGCTGAGAATCTTTGGATGTGTGAACTGATTCAGTTGTAACATGAACTGAAGTGAGTTCTGGACTCCTGCAGAGGTCCGGTCTCCTCTGGTTCTCCAGTCTGGCTCAGGGTGTTTCCGGGTCGGGACGGAGTTCTTCTGGACCGTCAGAGGTTCTGTTGGTCTGCTGTTGTTCAGAGACTGAACTGTGATCAGAACCGACCAGAATCTGGGAGCCGTCCAGATCAAACTGACCGGAGGTCAGAGGCTGTCAGCAGGAACAGGAAGTGCTGACAGAGACACTACAGAGGAAGAGACGGTCCCTGAATCAACACCATGTGCCCAGGCTTTCACTTCCTGTTTCCTGTTTACTGCAGTCCACACACACACACACACACACACACAGCTGCAGATTCCGGTTAGAGAGCGATTGTGTCTGCTCTTCTGATCTGTAGTCATCTGTCACCATGGTAACCACCCTTACTTGTTTCTTGTCACGGGCTGAGCTCTGGAGCAGGCCGGGTTTCCTGCTGTCAGAAACGGAGCGGGTCGGACAGAACCGCAGCCGCTCATGCTGGAGTTTTGGCTCGGAGTGAAGCATCTCTTCATTAAGGGATCTCAGAAACGACAAGCTGATGCAGATTCAGGAGCTGCTTCAGTCTGGTTCTGGGCAGATGCTGGTGTAGAAGCTCCAGGTGTCTCCGCGACCTCTGACCTCCGTTCTCCTGCAGGTTGCCCTACAATCAGTACTTTGGGGGCGTTTCGTCGATGAGCAAAGAGCAGTACCTGAAGATCAACGGCTTCCCCAACAACTACTGGGGCTGGGGCGGCGAGGACGATGACATCTACAACAGGTAGGCTCACCTGAGGCGCGGTACCAGAGTACCAGATTCTACTCTGGTTCTGAGTAAAGTCAGAACCAGAACCACAGCGCTACCGGTTCTGCTTCCAGGCTGGCCTCCAAAGGGATGAGCATCTCCAGAGCCAGCGGAGAGGTGGGGAAGTGCCGCATGATCCGACACAACCGGGACAAGAAGAACGAGCCCAACCCGCAAAGGTAGCGCCCTGCTGGTTCTGGTTCTCTGGGAACCGGCCTTTCTGCGATTCTGTGCTCACGGTTCTGCTGGTTCCGGTTCCAGGTTCGACCGGATCGCCCACACCCGCGAAACGATGCACAAAGACGGGATCAACTCTCTGACCTACAGCCTGGTCCGGGTGGAGAAGCTGGACCTGTTCACCAAGATCACAGTGGACGTGGGGAAGCCCTGAGTGGGCCGGAACCGGGCTGGGAGCTGGGCCTGGAACCGGGCCTGGAACCGGGCCCATGCGCCGTCTCTGACACTTGAAGCTTTAAATTGTGGTTCTGGTTCTGTTGGACCGGGCCTGCTGTACTCATCTCGTTGTTGCACAAACAGACTGAATGTTATTTTTTTTCTGCCTTGAGAAATCTTCTGATTGGTCGACTGGAGCCAATCAAACGCTGCTGCAGCACATCTTTAAAAAGGCTCTTACTTTGAAAATCTGACGTGGGCGGAAGAGGGGGGTTCTGGTTGATTACGTCAAGAGCCTTTCTCAGCTTTTCATCCAATCAGATCAGAGCTCAGTGATCCAGCTCCTCTCTGATTGGATTATTCTGGGGCGGGGCTAAAAGCTGATGATCTGATTGGTCAGCTTCTCTAGCAGAACAGAATAGTTCTGTTGGACCCAGGAGGTTCTGCTTAGAGACCAGAGGCTGAAAGTAATGGTTCAGAACCAGCCGAACCAGAACCCGAAGCAGGTACCAAAGAACCGAGTTCTGGAGGTTGTCACCGGGTTCTGCTCTTCGCTCTGGAACCAAACAGAAACAGATCTGCTTTCATTTGGACCAAACGTCCTGGGAGAACCTGGTGTTTCTGTGACTGGACCGGACCAAACCCGACCGGACCGCGCCTCTCAAATTGGGTCTGGTTCCGGTTTTTATTAGAATAACTGATTATTTTCAGAACCTGGTCCAAACTCGGATGTGTGATGGAGAATTAGGCCTCATCTGGACCAGAACCGGGCCCACTCTTCGGTGTGTGATTAGCAGATCTGATGATTACTGATTGATTTAGACTGAGGCTCCTTCCTGCAGCCGTTGGTACCAAAGAGCTTATGGATCATGTGGACCGGGTCGTCCGATCGATCAGTGAATGTGTCTCTGCTTCTCCTTCCTGTCTGCAGACCAAACTGTGTGGAACAATCACCTGTAATGTGCCTTAAACTGGATCAGAACCAGAATGTTGATAAAAAATCTAAGTGAATCCTGAGTGTTTCTCGTTCTGATCCTTCCTAAGGAGGCCAGCAGGGGGCGACAGTCACAGCAACCGGACCGGTTCTGGGTACGGAGGCCCGGAACTGATGAAATTAAAAAATTAACAAATATAAGAACAGCTTAAACAACAAACAATATTTAATATTATTTTTTAAAAGGAAAACATTTTTTCAGGTTATTTCAATAACTAATTAAATACACAATTTAAATTTTATTATCTGTTCTGTTAACATTCTTCTGTCTCTAATTACCTTATGCATTTATGCCTCATTATGCAAATGAGGGGCGGGGTTTGAAGGCATCCCCTTTTGCTTATTGGTTGGTTTGGTGCTACGTATGGAAAACCAAAACGGACATAATTAAAAGCAAAAGCAGTTAATGAAGCCACTTAAAATGCACCAATTCCAAAAAGGAACTTTAACTCGTTTTATAAATTAATGTTCATATTTATTTTTAGTTCCAGGAAATTTAATAAATATAAGTTTTGCTATTAACATTTTCTATTTTGCTTCTACTCAGATTTCTTTATTTATTTTCTTCCCATAAGTCTTAATTTTGATGCTTTTTCCATTTTCTGACAAAAAAGAAATATAGAAATAATTGGTGCATTAAAATGCATTGGTTTATATATTTCTGATTTTTATTTTTAATTATGTCGTTTTTGGTGCCGGTTCTGTTGGTCCGGAACTGGACCAGTTTCCCCTGCTAGTGCAGTCGGGCCTGGTTCTGAGCGGTTTCCAGAACCGGGTCGACATCTTAACAGCTTATTTTCATTATTAATTTTATCCGTTAGCGTCGAAAACTGAACCATTAAAGTTTACAGATAAAAATACATGAATTTATTAGAAATATTCTCCAGTCTAAAAGCGAACCAGCCTGGACTCGCCGTGGCTGATGTGTCCAGAACCGGGTCGTGAGACCGGCTCAGGTCCGAACTGGGTTCCTGCCAGAACTTTAGGTGCTTTTCTCTGTCGCCATAGAGACGATTCACATGGTTCTGATCCGAACACGACGCGGGTCGGCTCTACTTGTGATCAAATAACCCGATCTGAACAGAACCTATCAGAACCAGTAAGCGGGGCAGGGCCGTGATTGGCTGCCGCTCTGAGCCAATCAGAACGCCCCCTGCTGGAGGCGCCGGAACAGCTGCTGGCGCTGCGGCGCCGTCATGGCGTCGCAGCTCTGCAGCAGGTTGGCCAGAACCAGAGTCTGCTGGACGGCGCCGGCCCGGACCCAGACCCGGCCGTTCATCCCCACCGCCAGCTCGCAGGGGAACAGCTGCTCCAGGTCGGCCCGGAGGTCGCTGCGGGGCGCCAGGAGCCTGTGGAGAGCAGGGCGCCAGTCAGTCTTAAGGAGCTGCACGTTCTGGTTCTGGTTCCACTGAGTGACCCGTCAGAACCGGGCCGGGTTCTCAGGCGAGTTACCTTCGGACCAGGCCCAGAGACACCTTGATGAGCAGCCCTCCGGTACCGAACACGCCCATCCCGTTGGCCCGGCCCGACCCGTCGATGCAGACCAGCTCCGGTTCCATGTCCTTATTGGCCACGACCAACTGGGCCAACAGCAGATCGCCCACCTGGCAGGGGAGAGAAAGGGAGGTTCAGTCCGGATCTGGCTCCGTTTGTTTCCGTAGCAACAGTTAAAACCACCAGCAGGGGGCGACAGAGAGGAAAACTCCAGGTAATAGAACCTTCGACCTTTGACCTGGACGTCTCACCTGGACGTTGGGTCGGTTCCTCTTGGTGGCGCCCTCAAAGGCCAGGTAGGACAGAGACGCCGCCTCACTTCCTCCTATGTCCACCTTGAAGACATCGCCGGACTTCGCCGTGACAACGCCTATCACCGTCTCTCCTTTGGCTGGGACATACTGAGGACAGAACGGGGACAGAGTGAGGACAGAACGGGGACAGAGTGAGGACAGAACGGGGACAGAGTGAGGACAGAACGGGGACAGAACGGGGACAGAGTGAGGACAGAACGGGGACAGAGTGAGTATGTCCTTGTGAGTTAACACAATGCCAATTTGGTAAGACAGCTATGTCCATCAATCTGGGTGGGGTCAAAGGTCATCTCCAGACCTGAGAGAAATATGACGCTTATGAAAGTATCAAAAACTTTAATTAAAGATGCATTAGACAATAAAAATTTTAAAAAATTAAATGATTAAGGTGCAATATATTTAAAAATGATACATTTTAAAAGTAAAAATGAAACTAAAACTTCAAAAAAATTATTTGAAAAATTCATTAAAAAAATTAAAATGGAGTAAATGCTAAAATTAAATTTAAAAACTTTATTAAAATTTAAGAAACTGATTAAAAAAGAAATAGAATTCTGAGAGCAGAGCTAAGGAAGATATTTCTATCACGCAGGAAAAGAAATTAGAGGCCTGATGGCGTCAGGTGAAAACCTGATGGTATTCCTTAAGGTTTCGTTTTATATGTTCCGCATGCTTCTTGTGAAACAGGACGGGTTCTCGGCTCTCTCGCTCTTTCAGGCTGAATACAGAAGTGATTCCATGAAAATAACACAGAGGCTCCTTTACCTCCTTCCTTAGGCTGAAGGAACCGATCAGGAGTGAAGTGAAGGCTGCAAACTTTGCTGTGCGGTTAGTTTGAACTGGTAGTGATGAATATTTACAAGCCACCGTCTTCTTAATTCAGGATCGCTTGGAAATCCATAAAAACTTAAAATCCCATTATATTTGGAAGACGACAATGTTCATGGCATTGCTTTATTTGAATCTGAAATGAGACTGTCTTTTCTAGCTGTCATGGTAACTCAAAGCGGGGAAAAAAAGCCGCATTTGCTCATGCGGATGTGACGTCAGCGCCGTGCTGCAAAGAGCATGTAAATAATGCTTAACATATGACTGTAAATAAGTAACTAATCATGGAAATTATATTTAACATATAAGTGTCAAGAAATCCTCTGTTCTGCTTTAAAAACGAACATACATCTAGACTGGATTATTCTACGCCAACCTGAGACCAAACTGCTCAGTTTCAATCAAAACTCGGTTTTATTTCTATCTGATTTTACCTTAAAAATGATTTATTTCTTTAGGTTAAAGTCTCACAATAACCCCGAATAGTTTCTGTATTTCTGACCGGTCAGGACAAGAATTCGGCTGTAGGTTCGGAGCGGACCGGACTCACCCTCCTCTGCTGGGACTCGATCCAGAACTTGTTGGGCTCTTTGTGTCTCAGCACGCCGCTCCGGCTCACCAGCAGACGGTCGCCACTCCGCCGCAGCCCCGGCCCGGCCACCAGCCGCTCTGACTTCCCGCTGTCCGTCAGAGGGAGGGTGTCTTGGGGGCCGCAGCAAAACTCATCTCCGGGGAGCATAATATCACCGACCCGCTCCTTCAGAACCGAGAACATCCTCACGGGGCTCCGCGCAGCTTAGCAGGAAATGTCACGGAAACCTGAAAAGCAGCAGCAGCGCCCTCTACCGCTCCGGAGGAACATGACTGGGCATGCGCAGCTGATATTAGTCAGCTCAGGAATCAAAACATGTCGTTCGGAGATGATTAAAATAAGAAATAAAAGTAGATGACGTACAATAGCTCAGTTGTGACTGTTTTTAACAACTGTAATCAATGAAGATTTAAAAGTAAAAAAAAAGAAATAGGACTACTATTACATGCAACAGCGCCCCCTTCTATTTCTGACTGCAATGGTACCATTTCCAAATATGGTATAGGTGTGACGTAAGGCTGGTCCCGTCCCTTCCGGTTTTGAGCATGAATCAGGATGAACTGGTTCGGCTACAACTCCACTCATGTAATCATCAAACAATATCAAATGTAATATTTTACTGGTTTTACACGAATTAATTTGAATCCTAAAGTTTAATGCAAAACATGGAAAATGAAGAACTTTTTCTTCTTCCCAAACGTGACTAACTCGCTTCAGCCACAGACTCTGTAGGCCCCCTGCTGGCCTGGAGGCCGGCAGTGAATGTCAGCACTGACCTGAATGTTATTATAATTATCATAACCAGGAATCTGTTCAGGTTCAGGGATGAAGAACTGATGAAGAGGAGCATCACTCTCAGCTTTATTTTACAAACGCGAGTCCAGTCCGGTCCGGTTCAGGTCCGGTTCCGGGTCCGGACTGCGACCTGGCGACATGCTGCAGGACGACACACTTAACAGAAGATCCGAGTTGGATTTCACAGAATCAAACTGGTTCTACAGCAAACAGGAAGCAGGAAGCAGGAAGTGGTACTGCCAGAAGCCCCGCACCCTCACTGGCGCCGGTTCATGGTTCTGCTGGAGCGGCTCATCAGAACCTGCTCAAACAAGTCATCTGTGGAGACAAACACAGTCAGGACCAGAATCAGAACCGGTACCGGGTCCATTAGCTGGAGAACTGTCTCTCACCGTTCCTGAACCTCCGGGAGTCGACCTGCAACAGAGGGCAAAGGTCAGACTGGAACCATCAACCGGTGTACTGGTTGGTTACTGGTTTCTTACTGGAGTCGCAGCCGCCGGTCCGTCCGCCTGCTCCCGGTCCGCCTTCGGAGCTGCGACAGAGACAGCCGGGTCAAAACCTCAGCAGGGGGCGGGGCTTACCCTGAGGAGGGGGCGGGGCTTACCCAGAGGCCTGATGATGGCGTTGATGGCGTGGACGACTCCGTTGGTGGCCATCAGGTCGGCGTCGGCCACAGGAACCTTGTTGACGTAGACGGTGAAGTTCCTCTGCAACAGAGAGACGGTCAGCGCAGCCACAGGTCGCCCGTCGGCCAATCAGGCGGCGGCGGCGGCGGCACTGACCACGCCCAGCTCCAGCTTGTCGCCCTGCAGCGGCGCCAGGCGGGTGTGGGAGCTGACCCCCCCGCTCACCAGCAGCCCCTCCCCCAGGTGAAGCCGCAGGACGGCCGCCAGCTGATCGGCGTTTCCTGCAGAGACAGACGGCTAATTGGCTGCTGCAGGCCGGCCACTTCCTGGATCCGTCTCCATGGCGACCAGGCGGCCAAACACGGAGCGGCAGCAGCGCCCCCTGCAGGGAACTCGTCTGGTTCATCACCTCTTACTGTCCAATAATCACTCAGGTCATCAATAACATGTCCAGCTTTTCTCAGATGATCGACAAGTTTTTGACTTTCAGGCAACAAAATGTATTTTTTTATTTAATAAGGAATTTGATCTTTTTATGAATTTATAAAATTGTATAAAACCTTCAGGATGTGCCAATAATCGATCGATTTTTTTCCTGACCCAAAAAGGTTCTGATTCTGGATCAGAACCACTGAACTGCAACAAACCCAGTTCTGGACCAGAACCCGGTCAGAACCTCCACACTCACTGAGCAGCCGGCTGAGCTCGGCCGGCGGCAGGGCCCTGAACGCCTCGTCGGTGGGAGCGAAGAAGGTGAGCGCCCCCTGCTGGTTGAGCAGCTCCGTCATGCCGGCCGTCTGGATGGCGCCGACCAGCTGGCTGGAAGAGGACGCACCAGGTCAGAGCGGGTCAGAACCGGGCCGGCCCGTTGTCCGACGCTCACCTGAAGCGCTCGTCGGCCTTCAGGACGTCCATCAGCGTCCCGGTGGGCGGAGCCAGAACCTTGTCCAGCGTGAACATGGTGGCGAAGCGGCCGGTTCTGTCATGAGCCGCGATGCAGGCGTTCTCGATGCAGAGGTTCTGGAGAGGACCATCAGAACCAGAACCAGAACGTTCATGGTTCAGGTTTTATGTATTTAGAAGAATTTTTCATTGAAATGCAACATTTAGTTTCTCGTTTTCATGTTGGAAATTTTAAGGTTTTATCATTTTGTTTATTTTATCTTTTATGTTTGTATGATCAAGAATGTTCAAAATTATACATTTTAACTAGTTTTGACTTTTCCTCAAGTAATGTTTTGTTTTCTTTGTTCGTGGGGTCAGAGCGGACCTGAGCGGGTCGGACCTGAGCTGAGCGGGTCGGACCTGAGCGGGTCGGAGCTGACCTGAGCGGGTCGGACCTGAGCGGGTCGGACCTGAGCGGGTCGGTGCTGACCTGAGCGGGTCGGACCTGAGCGGGTCGGAGCTGACCTGAGCTGACCTGAGCGGGTCGGAGCGGACCTGAGCGGGTCGGTGCTGACCTGAGCGGGTCGGTGCTGACCTGAGCGGGTCGGACCTGAGCTGACCTGAGCTGACCTGAGCTGACCTGAGCGGGTCGGAGCGGACCTGAGCTGACCTGAGCGGGTCGGTGCTGACCTGAGCGGGTCGGTGCTGACCTGAGCGGGTCGGAGCTGACCTGAGCTGACCTGAGCTGACCTGAGCTGACCTGAGCTGACCTGAGCTGACCTGAGCGGGTCGGACCTGAGCGGGTCGGAGCTGACCTGAGCTGACCTGAGCTGACCTGAGCGGGTCGGAGCGGGTCGGAGCTGACCTGAGCGGGTCGGGCCTGAGCGGGTCGCAGCCACTCACCTCTCCCTTTGCAAAGGTTGGCCATAAAAACTCATGATTTTATAGGTTTAAAACAATAAACTTTCAGGTCGTCTCCATCAGGTTCTCCAGCTGACGACCCCGTGAACTCTGACCCCGTTCTTACGTTCCTGTAGACGAAGACGCGCAGCGTGAGGCCGCCCAGCGTCTGCAGCTGCTGGCCGTGGTACAGCGCCTTGGAGGACAGCTGCTGCTTCAGCAGGTGGTTCTTCATCAGCGCCCGGAGGTCAGGGGTCATCGTCACGCTTCCTGTTGGACGAGGCGGCAGGAAGTGGTCACCTCACCCGTTCACCACGTGACCTGGTCGGGATGCAGCTGCCGCGTTACCTTTGAAGGCGTCGTTTAGCGGCGCTAGCATGGTTAGTGCCTCCGAGCCCGTCAGGTGGGACGACAGGCCGGCGTCCACAAACAGCCTGGTCGCCGTGGAAACGGACGAGTCCTCCGCCAGCTCCAGCAGAGTTTTAGCTGCAGGTAAAGCAGGACTTCAGAACCGGACCAGAACCCTGACAGGTCAACTTTGATTGGTTATAAACTGATGAATATTTCATCTCAACTTTTCCTGTTGTAAGAAAATGATGCCTGTTATAATTTAACAAAAAGTTTCCACCTGCATCTGATCAACCAATAAAATCCTCCTTGGGGCCAGAAGTGGCCCCCGAGCCTCAGTTTGGGCCCCCTGTCCTGACTGAGTGTGTTCAGGAGCTGAGCAGCTGGTTCGGAACCAGAACCGGTACCTGAGTCTGGGATGAGCAGCTGGCTGATGTAGTGGATGACGCCGTTGGTCCCCAGCTGGTCCTTCTTGGTGACCACGGCGTTCCCATTCAGGGTCATCTGGTCGCCCTCGCAGCCGACCTCCAGCGCCGCGCCCTGCAGCGTCTCCACGGACATTCCCGACACGATGGACTCGGAGCACTGCAGCTGCTTCAGGATGTGGTAGTTCAGCAGGTCTGGAGGTCAGCGAGAGGTCAGCGAGAGGTCAGCGAGAGGTCAGCGGCGCCCGGAGACGATTGGTTACCATCAGGCACAGAGACGGACACCTTTCAGAGCTACGGGGTCTCCCAGGATCCGGTTCAGGGTCTCCTGAGGAATCTTGGCGAAGGCGTCGTTGGTGGGAGCGAAGATGGTGTACTGACCTGGACTCTCCAGCAGGGTGCTCAGCCTCGCAGCAGCGAACGCCGCCTGCAGGCGGGAAGACAGGAAGTGATGTCAGAACGCCTGTTCATCCTCACAGCAGGAGTTCCCTGAGGGCTTTACTCACGCGGAGCGTCTCCAGGTCGTCGTCGACGTCAATGATGGACTGCATGTCGCTGGACACGGCGGTGATGACGCGGTCGATGACGTGGACGATGCCGTTGGTGGCGTGCTGGTCGGGTTTGATGAGGCGGGCGCAGTTCACCGTCACGATCTGAGAGACGACAACCTGCCGGTCAGATCCACCGCAGACGGACCGCTACAGAGGAACCGTCTGCTGCAGCTGCTCGGACAGGAAGTGACATCATCATGCAAAGCACTGTGACTGTCAGAAAGCGTCACAGCACCGACCCGCTGAGGGAAAACGTCCGATAACCCGCTAACAGCAGAGCTAATGTTCGTTTAGCACTTTTGCTAGTCAGCAGTTTAGCGCACTTAGCTTCCATTAAGCTAATTTTTACGGCGCTGATTTACTTGGCTGCTCTGTAAACTTTCAGCTGAATAAAGTTCAGCGTCTGTGTGGAAGTTTTCTTCACAATTCTTCAAGTAGTTAAGATGTTTATATTCATGCTCTTATTTTGAAGTGTGTTTACACAGCTGCTCCATTTCCTGTCCTCACTAAAAAAAGAAACATGAAGGAAAAAAATAAAACAGGCAGTGAAGAAGAAAACAAACATGAAGACAAGATGAACATTTCATTAAACTGCAGCCTGAGGGATGAAACGTTTAAAGGTCAGATATAATTTAAAGGTTTTAGCATTAAACTTGACTTAAAATGTTTATGTATTAATTAAGGATAAAAAAATCTGAAAATTAGGTTTTTGTTGCAGATGTTTGTAGGTCTGAATAATAATAAAGTAAACAACACATAAAGTTCTGTGTGATTAAGGTCACAACTTTCCATTCCAAGTAAAGCAGCTTTGATCTGTTCAGGTAATTTTGTAATTTTTTGCAGTGCAGCAAATGTTTTTCCTCTCAGCGTGTTTCCTGGAGCCCCGCTGTGGTTAGCAAAACTCAACAGCTATGAAACTGAAGCAGGAGAGAAAGTTCTGATCCAGAATGGCTTCCTGAAGCTCCAACCAGAGGAACGGTGCAGTGACACGTTTCAGTCTGTAGAGGGCGATATACTCTGCAGTAGAACATGTTATTGACTCATGGTGGACATCGACATGGTTAAAGTTAATAGTTTAGCATTAGCTTCTGCTAAATCCCATGTTAGTACTAATGTTTGACTCGTGCTTTAGCAGAGCTAATGTTTGTGATTAGTGCTTTAGCATTAGCGCTGCTAGCTCCTTAGCTGTGTAGCTGATCCAGAGAGCTGATCTCGCTCACCCCATTGCTGTAGTGGTGGATGTGGACGTGCGAGTCCTGGTACATGGAGGGGAAGGACGATCCGTGCTTCAGCTCCTCAGAGGTCAGCCGGCGGTTCACCATGTGGTAGTGCAGCGCGTTCAGCAGCTCGATGTTCACGTTGCTCACCAGGGCGTCCAGGATCTCCTGCAGCGGGACGACAGAGTGAGGTGGGCGGCGTTGACCCTCGGCGACCCCGTGAGGCCCGTACTGACCGCGGGCAGAGCGGCCCACGCCTCGTTGCTGGGAGCGAAGAAGGTGAAACTGCCCGGTCCCTCCACCTCCTCCCTCAGCCGGGCTCGGTCCGAGTACATCTGGGTGGTGGAGGCGCCGACCGCGCCCAGAGTGCTGTAGATGTTCACCAGAGGCAGCGCTGCAACAGAACTCCGTCAGAACTTCACCACGCCTCAGAACACAGGAGAGGTCAGAGGTCACATGACGTACCGGCAGGGCAGCCCTTCTCTCCTGGAAGCTTCTCGTAACCTGGACAGCATTCGTAGGTGATGACGCTGCGGAGGAGACGGAGCAACGGGCCGAGTCAACGGGCAACTTCTCATCAGAGGCAACAGAAGTCTAGGGAGCCCTGCGTGGGGAAATGTTTCCTTTTGCGTTTCCTCGCGATATGCTTGCTGCAGTATTTGCTGGTCTATTTTGTAAACAGCCACGAACATTTCAAATATATCCGTATTTAAAGAGCCTGATGGACAGAGGGCCGCGCCGGTGAACTCGGGGAATCTCATCCATCCTCTCCAGGCCACTTCTTTCTTCTGTTATCGATTTATCCATTTCGATTGTCAAGCTTTACACCGACCGGGCCAAACTACGCACAAGAGCTGCTTCCTCATTCCCGTTCATACCTGGTGACGTCACGGCCACGTCGACACGCCGCCGCCAGGTGTCACGTCAATAACTACTGACTTCATTCATCAGTGAAAACGTGGTTTTGTTATCGACTCTTTGGTGCTCAGAACGGATGGAAACTCGATTATTCGCTGCATGTTTGTGTCTGAAGGTTGAGATGAAACTGCACAGGAGAACGGCGCTTTAAAGCATTCAGGTCCAATAGAGACGATCAGAACCGTCTCATTAGCCGCCATAATAACTCAGAAATAGTCCAAATAGTTTGGATGTATTTTTATTTCTTTCCTTCTTACGGAAAGTTTCTGTTCATATCAGAGGTTTGTGGTGCATCTCTATCCTAAAGAAAAAGATAGAAAACTTCAGATATTCCACAACGAGAAACTAACATTCATGGAAAAACCTGATATTAAAGCAGAAAGTACGACGGCCGTAAGAAAGACATACAGGATTCAATTATGCCGCATGAACTGATCGGTGCTTTACTGCGAGGGAACGCAAAAGAAAGAAAATCCTCACGACCTCTAGAGAGCTCAATCCTGGGATCCCTCCTGCCAACAGATCAGTTACCATGGCGACGCAGATGATACACTGCTCTATATCACCAGATGAACTGACCTTTGACCCGTCTAATCATTGAACAGAGAACAGATCAGCGTGTGGGGTGCCAAAACTTTCTGAACAGGAACTGAAGTATGGCTGTTGTAAAAGAAAATCTTAGTAATCGAGTTCCACCTTATTCCTGGGAGGCTCACTGGGGAAACCATTATGGGTCTTACTTCCGGCGCCCACCGGAAGTAGCTGTATTTCACTGTAATTCGTAGGGTTTTTTGCTAATCTAGAAGTTACATCTCTCTTTTCG
>CAEGAE010090964.1:0-12136 GCA_903067095.1 Girardinus metallicus | reverse complement strand
CCCACACGAACAACCACGGACTGAACAAAAACAACTCCGCCGAGACTGAGCCATTTTCCTAGCCTTTTAATGCTAACACTATAGCCACCGGAAGTTGTCCAACCCTACATCCGCTTTAAAACGCGGAAGCGTGAAAAAGGTCTATTCGACTGAAGAAAGTTATGGAACAGCCATGCACTGATTTGTTCTATGCATCTGCTCAGTCCTTGAATGGGTTCATTGTCAGCTGGTGACATTGTAATGTAAAGCTATATATCATTTGCAAAGCTATGGGAACTAATCTTGTTACTTGTTCTAATCTGAGATAGTGAGACCGTGTAGGTATTGAATAATTAGGGCCCCAAAATGAAACCCTGAAGAACTCTGCATATGATTTTTTCTGGCTCTGATGAAAAGTATCCACACAAAGAAGACCCAAGCAATACACATTCAGGCTCAATGCTGTTTACATCAACAGTAGATCTTTTTACCATGTCACAAGTTCATATAATGATGCATAGACAGCTCACAACACCGTCTGCCAGTACTAATTTGTTGCCTGTGACAGACAATAGGATCGTGTGTGTCAGTGTAATGAGGCATAGAGCCGGATTTTAGACTAGTTATGCAAGATTCTCTCCAGTCTGCTTGTTATGTATTTAAAGTCACATTCCTCTGTCAGTCAGCTGCAGAGAAACACAGTGAGGTAACAGAGTGTCCTGACTCCCTCAGCTGCATGCTTGGACAAAGCGTTTAACCTGAGGGCCACTGCTGCATAGACCTCATTAGATTGCCCTGTCATAGGCCGGCTCTAAAACCAGGTGTCAGCCGGTCATCACTGTGCTGTTTCACCCATAGGGTGGCTGGAAATATTCTGGAGCTAAATACAGTGCCGGGTGGAGAACACCGAGAGCATCACCACTTTATTTCCTTATCTTTGGACCGCAAACAGAACCACTAATCAGCCTCAGCTGACTTTTGTGCAGACGAAAAATTGTGCTTCTGTCTCGCCTCCGTGCCCATTAATCAAGTGACTACAGAGGGTGTGTTTGGCTGCACATGTCTCAAAGGTGATGGCATGCAGTGAGATGTCTGCTTCTGTTTTTTTTTTTTTTTTTTTTCCATTTTGTTCATTGATTACACATCAACAGTTGATGTCTAGTCATGAACAAAAGAATACAAACTATTTTTAGATCATCACCAGGTGTAGATGCCTGGAGCTGGAAGAGGTTTGCAGCACTTATTGTGTCTCTGTCTAAGATTATTATAGAAATGTGTCACTGTATTAAGACAATAAAGCTCTGATAACAGCAGCTATTACATATGTGGTCTATTTATTAACATATTTATATTTGGCAGAGACGTTTTTTGCCAAACAAATATATTTTTGTTTTCAGATCTGCAATTCTTGCTGACATTTTTTACCCACATGTAACCAATTTACTTCCATCTGATAACAATAAAATCATTTTGTACCCATTTACTTATCATTTGCTGATACACAAATGATAAGTAAATAGGTACAAACTAAGTAATTAGATGGTTCATGTAATTCTCTGTTTTTTTAAGCTCTTTTGCTAAACCCTTCTGACACAAGATCAACTAACTCCTGATCAAAGACAATATAAAGAACCACATTTCCTTGCAGTAGTCTATAAGTGGATAATAGAAAAGTATTATAAATCAGCTAGGAAAGCTTGTATGAAATCTCACCAAAGAAGGTAGGTACTAACAAGTTTTAACACAAAATGTCCCCTTGCAAATGGCTTCACAGTCATACAACCAATACTGCAAAAGTGAGAAATGAAAAAGATTCAAAATCTTTCCTTCAAAATCTTACCAATGACCGAACTCGCTCATTGGTGGTGGCGGTGGGATAAGGTATTTTAAGATATTGTTTCTTCTTTTTCTATTTCACAGACGAATACAACCCATTTGTTCCCAAACTGGAGAAGAGTGTCAGCGGCAGCAGTCCATCCAGGGATCGACTTCTCCTAACCGTGACGATGCTCTTCCTTGCTGCCCTCTTCATCTCCTAGCAGCAGGTGTGCCATCAGTGTCACCATGCCTTTTGGAGAAGACGTTCACTGTCAGCGTGTGGGAGAGCTGGGTCAGAGGGAAAAGCGAGGGCATAAAGAAGCAGGATGGAAGAGCAGCAGGGTTTTTTTAAGCTATACGTTTTTCAATCGTCAACATGCAAATGAGTAAGTTTGGACAGCTGTTTTTTTTTTTTTTTAAGGGAGCACCGAAAGACCTCGAGGGACTCGGTGACACAGACCGAACTGTTAAGTTGTGCTAAACACAGCCTGTTCTTGCAGGTGCAGGTGCCGTTGACTGTGTTTTGTTTCTGTGTGCATCTGCTTGCCTGTGCGTCTGAGCAGGCCGCAGGGTGAGCTTGTTGAATCACGCTCACCCCTCAAAGCATTTATACAACCAGAGAGGAGGAGCTAAAACCTCCACTTAAAAGCAAGAACTCCAGCCACCCAATTATAAATGATTTGAAGATTTTTTTTTTTGGGACCTGATTGGCTATAACACTTTCTTAGGGCTAGTTGCCATAGTTTCTTGCACCAAGATGAAAAGAGCAGATTTCAGCAGAACTGAACTGATATTGCCTTTTCTTTTCTCGTTCCTAATGCTGGAAGCTTGTCCTAATCTGCAGAGAAAAATATATAGAACCCAACAAATGATCTGCGCTGGGTCTGGTTAGGAAACTAGACAGAGTAGCTAATAGTTTATACACACACCCAGTAAAGAACACCACTGGGCTCAGATGCAAGTGTTTCATCAGCCATCTAAACTGTGTCATCCTACATTTATGTCTGATCAATCTATAGAAGGGAAAGGGAGCAAATACAGAGCATTTAAAATTTTACTATATTGTAATTTTTTGTGGGAAAAAAAAAGAATTTAAATGTGCCATTTACAGAAACTGCAAGAGTTTGTTAATGTTTTAATTTTCCAACTGGGATATTATTTCCGTCTTGTTTGTTAAAATACTCAGTTATCCCTCTGACATCTCTGGGGTTAACAAAGCACATGATGGCAACGGAGCAGCCACTCAGCAATACTGCGCCTCCTCACTACAGACTGTTCAGACCAGAAGAGGAGGAGCGCGGAGGAAGGAGATTCCTTCACACAGCCGCAAGCATCAACAAACAAGTTCCCCGCTGGTCCAAGATTCCACCATGTTCTCTGTAAACCTTTACATCAGATGTTCTGGTTCTGTTTGAGTGAGAAAATATGCTTGGCAGTTAAAAGACGTGTTTTAAAAGTTACTAACAAATGATAAGTTATCCACATACGGTTGTGTTAAAAGTGTGGCAAGTAACAAAAATTAAAACACGTTATAGAGGCAAACTAAGTGCTACGGTGGGGAGATACAGCAATTCATTTACATCCTTCAGTCGTATCAGAATAGCATTTCAATAGTTACTAGCACCTTATTCACCGTGGTCCCCCATCCCTGATGATCTCCCGTAGAAAATGGTTCGCTGTAGTTTCTGGTAACACAGATGGAGGTGATGATTATACTGTTGATTAAAAGAATAATGATGATGATGGACTGCGGGCTGATGGCTGGCCCATAAGGTCACTCACCAGCTCACCCACCGGCACATGAGGCATTCAGGTACTCGTATAAATGTCAAAACAGACATAGAATGAAATTTACAAAGTCTTGAAATATACAGAAGTGAAATGTGCTGTAAGAATCATTATAAACTTGAAGTTCTGTTTTTTTTTCATTTGTTTATTTTGTGATTTGTGTTTTCTTTTCCATTCTTCTGTAGCTGATTAATGAGGTACAGCTGTAACCAGATATTAACACTGCATAAAAAGACACGTGTCCATTTTTCCCTCCCTGTCTCACATTGAATCAGACAAAAATGTTCCTATTTTAGGTCACTTAGGATGAGCAAAGCTCCTTCTATCAATATTTGGAAGAATTATCTTGACTTGGGTCAAACATTTTGGCCATTCTTCTACTTAAATTTCTCAGAATAATTTTCTGGAGAACTGATCCTAACAGAACTGGTTAGAAGATAAAACTGAGTTTGGCTGCTACTTATATGTAGTTGTTTTAACAGGTGACATCTTTAGTTATCTGGGAATTGTACCCAAGGTTTAACCAGACTTGTGGAAGTCCACAGCCATCTTCCTGTTATCTTGACTCTTCAGATTTTTTTCATGATATTACACAAGGAAGTTTGTAATTTAAGGTGTTGCCTAAATTTCATCAGCAGTTTACTTTGGCTGTTCTAAATGACCTAAAAGAAATCAACTAAGACTGATTTATTGTGAGACTGAGAGGAAAAGTGGTGGTCTTTTTTTACAGTGTATGTAAATATCTATCTTCAAATGTTTATTTTGGTTATGTTGAGTGGATGATCTAGGTGTAAAAATTTGCAACCTAAAATGGAAAGAGCCATATGTAAATGTGGGCTGTGGAATATCTCTTAACTTATTTAATTTTTTTCCCCATCTCTGTTTTTTTTTTATTTTTTATTTTTTATCTAACCTGTGTTGTTTTTATAAGGGGTCATATTCTGTCTATTGCTCACAAGTCAACCATAATCAATGAAAGTAAGCTATTATACAACGTACACGTGGGATATGAATGCAAGATTTGACTCTTTATCTCTATAATTACTTTAAACACTTAAGCACCTGGGAAAATTAACTCATACACAATAGTTTAAGTACATGGGGTATAAAATAATTTGTAGAAAATGGGAGTGGAAAAAGACAACATGTGGATACAAAACAGGCAAGAATCTGAAAACGAGCTCATTGGAAAATAGTGATGAGGTTAGCCATCATAAGAAACTTTGTGAACTATTTTTGTTTGTAGTTGCTCTTTATAAACTAAGAAAAGAGAATCAAGACAAACTGCTTAGGCATAATCCTTAAAAAAAAACTTGGTCCCTCATATTACCTTCAATAAAGAAAATTCTTTTAGAAAAGGTATGAGTTAAGCATACATCCCACAAAACTTTTTGATGGTTTTATGTCTGGTCAAATGAGTTATTATATTCCTCCAAGTTTCTTTTAAAATGTGTAAAAACCCCAGAATAGATATTTAAGTGCAGTAGCATAATCTCAGCCTGAAAAAATATGAAAAATCCAACTTTTAACTTTTGTCTTTGCTTTACAAAGCTAGAAATAGATGCTTTTTTGAAACTTGAGTTATTCCTACAAAATAAATCTGGTTTAAGCATTTGAATTTATATATCTTTTAAAAGTTGACACTGTCTCAGAATTTTGAATGAGTAATTGTGACTTTTTGTGTCCCTTGTTCATAAATACAGAGGTCCATTTCTATTATCCACTCTTTGTAAAGACAAGAAAACATGTAAGTATGGAAGATGTGTGTTGATTCTCGTAAATCAGGAAATGGCAAACAGAAACTACTCAGCCAAAATTGACTATATCTACAGTCACAACAATGCCTAAAAAACATAGAAAATTGGAACTCTTACTATTTACTTTTCTTGAAGCTACTGATACATAATTCTTTAATCTATCCTTTTTTCTGACATAATTGTGTGCTTGTAGTTAAAGAGTCTATTATTGTTATGGAAGTTTTAAAATCTTTAAAGTCTTGAATTTCTTACTGACGAGTGCAAACAACAAATCTAGAAAATCTAAGTTAAACAGACAAGAGATTGTGCCTACAAATGAATAACAAACTTTATCACACTAATTCAGATAAGTGTGATACAGCCCATGTGTACATATGGCTCTCAGTGGAAGAGTGAGGTATTAAAATGTTGGGGTCGGAGGATTGAGGATCACCCTGAAAAGAGCAAATCACTCTTCTAGAAGTTGCACTTAAGAACTCAAGACACGAGAACAAGAGAGTGAAAGAGTGAGAGGCAGAACTGATTTCTGTTCATCACTGTAAATGTGCGTGTGTTTGCGTGCGTATAAATGAACAGGTAAGAGATTGTGTGAGTCACTGTCTGTGTTTTTGTTCCTTCGCTGTCAGTGAGAATGTGCGACCAACCGTCTGGCAAAACAAAAGCATTTAATAGCGTTGGAAACAACATTTACAATCATGTTTACCTTTGACTGGAATGACTTTAAATGAACTTGAAAAATAAAATGTAAACTGAACAAACCATAACAGAGGTTATAACAGTGATCAAGATAACAAAATAATAAGCTTACAAATGTTACTTTTAAACAAACTGTGTTTGTGTCTTTATTTATCTCACTTTTTAATCCCTCGTCTCCTTCCACACAGTGTCAGTATTTTCAATTCAGTTTTCTGTTGATAATATTGTTTCCATGTATGGATATGTGATTTTCCATATCAAAGTTGATGCATCAAGGCTGTCCCACATCTGTGATACCTAACCCGCTCTAACTAGGGAAGAGAATCATTTAATCGCTAGATGAACATGTGAATAGCAATGGGAAACATCATGAGTTAGCATCTAGAGTGTCTGAACTGGATAATGAAGAGATAAAGCCGCTCATGATATAATATTATGGTAGGAAGGATTGTCTGCAATCTTATGCAACAGGTTTTGTCAAACAGGTGTGAAGTATCTAAGCCCACAGCAAGACACGAGTAGAGCACATACAGGACACCAATAGAACATAATGTTCTGTGTAGAGAAAGTGCAGATTAAAAAGCTACATTTGGAGATGTAACGATGCTCCTGTCAGAAGATTATAAACACACTTCATTGATCCAAATGTCATAATTATTTGAGACTTTTAAGGATTTATTTATTATTATTTTGGTCTACAAAAATAGATAAATGGCTATATGCATGTAGTTCCACCAACATTTAGTTAAATCTCTCTATGCAATTTGCACGACTGCATATTTTATTGCTTTGCAGAGTGAGTGTTTAACTTAGATGGTTTTCTATCATAGACCCAGGTTTTAAAGTTCACAGTTTTTGTTAATGTTTGAGTTCAGGGCTTCGGGAAGGCCATTCCAGAAGCTCAATGTTAGCATGCTTATTTCAATCTAAAACCAGTTTAGATGTGTTTGAGATATTTATCTTGCTGAAACACCTAGAGCTACGGGTTTTATTGTTAAGTTTATGATTCCGAAGGTCATTCTTGTTCATTATTATTCACCATTGCTCATTATTGATCATTGCAATACACCAATGTTGCTGTCAGTGAAACAGTCAATGGTGATGCCATCACCACCATCCTTGACAGTTGATACAATGTACCTAAATTTAAAGCCACACCTTGACTACTCCAAAACATACTTTTTGTAGTTGTGTTTAAATAGCTCAATCTTCTCATATCAACTTAAAAGCTTTCTTCAGAAGGCATTTGGCCAAGCCAGTATTGGCAGCACATTTCAGTTGCGGTAAAGGTGTCAGGCACGCCTTTATCACTCAGTATTCTCTCTGCTCTTGATGTGTTGATGTTCCAGCAGTTTCTTCCTGTAGTCCCTTGATGTTCGCAGGATTTATTCAAACTGGTGACATATCTGCATAACTTGGACCCTAAAACTTCACTGAGCTCCACTGACGTTGCTTTTTCAATGAATGTTTGACAGTGTTTGCTGTCAAAGAAAGTAGTTTATATGATTCTACCAGCTGATCTCAGTCATGATTTTGAAATCAGAAATGTTTCAAGGATGAACTTCTTGTCAATGTGAATCTCTGTGAATTTATTGGAGAAAGAGATCCACTGAAGCAGCAAGATATTATGAAGAAGGTGGGGTGGACTATCCATGATGGAGAGTTGGTTGAGTCAAAGTTCAGGTTTGTTTTCAATTTTCATTTTTAATGAGGTGGAACAGTCTGCTCCCATATCTGGCACTGATGCTGCTTTCCCAGCACACTGCACCTGTGTTTCCTTAGATGCTCATTCGCTTCTTGTCCAAGTTGCTGTTTACTTGCTGCTTGAAATTTTTCAAAACCATTACATCAGATTGCGATGTATTTCAGTTCAATAACAGCCACAGGTGTATCTTGCTTCTTATTTTTAAATGAGAATTCTAAATAAACAACTCAAAACTTTCCAATAAAAATTTCTGAAATTTACAAAAGTGAATCTGTCACCAATGCAGCCAGCCTTCTTTTAACAGTGTTCACCTTCCATTCATGAAGTCTGACAGTTTCTTGATCTGTTTGTGCACTTCTTGATATAGTATTGACCTTCTTAGACCACACCATCCCTAATTACACAGATGTACATTACCTGCTAAATCTATTAAACATTCATCCAGCTCGGAGTTAGAAAATATACCTAAAAATGATATGGTTAAAATATTCACTTGCTGAATAATTGTGCACGCAGTGTATAAGATTGAGCCATGCATTGTTTTTTATTCGGGCATCCTTTTAATCCCCAGTGTAATACTGAGAAATGACCACATGGTGCCACTATTCAGTCATAGCTTCAGATATTAGAACTGTTCCTTTTCTGAGTGCTTAACAGAAAACAAAAAGGCATTAGACCAACAATGGCAGTTGTGTAACTGGAGCTGTTAGATTAAACAAAGATTTATTAAGCTCTGATGATATAACAGTTTAGTTTTGCACATGATGATAAGAGCAAAGCTTTTGGTTTTGTTTTAGCTCCTTCAGAAGTGGAAGTGTTTGAGTGCAGACTGTTAACTTCCACCCTCACAGAGTGAGTGGAAAAAAACAGTGCAATGAATACACATCCAAGGTCTGCAAATGACTGTGTAAACTCAAGGTCTTTCAGTCACGGACTTGAAAGCAGCCTTTCTTGCTGCATTCATTTATCACAATGAGTCAGGCGGAGAAGAAACAGCATTTACGTCTTCTGAGCGTCTTTGTACAGAGGGACCAATGTTATGCATGGACAAACTTGTGAATGTGAAGCTGTCGACTGTAGGATTGTTCTGTAGGGGTTGAAAATACATTCACAGGATGTTTTGGAATCTCAAGCATAACAGTTACTGTCAAAACTGGATATTTTGAACATTTTTGCATTGCAAAAACAACAAAGTCACTTTAGTTATGCTAAAAAATATGTGGTGTTAGTAAGAGTGTATGAAATATAATGAACATGTGCTAAATGAGAGAAAAGGCACCAGAAGGAGCCTGAAAGTGAAACTTAATGATGTTAAAAAAGGCAAGGTAAAAGGGTCATCAGATAATATAAACTTAGATACTAATGTGACAGCAGAGGAAGGAAAATGTGGAAATATTTGAAAGCTGGTCCATGGGAAACTGAAAACAATACCCATCAGGAAAAATCGATATTCATAGAAATGAAACCAAAATGAGAAAGTGGATATTAGTATAATTGCTAATATCCACTTTATGGAAAGTTTTGTCACGATCATTCAACACTTTGTGTTGGACTAATATACAAAACCTAAATAAAACTGGGGTTGAGAAGTATTTAAAAGTTAAACATATAAATAGTTCTGGAAGATATTGTATGATGATATGTCAAAATTAAGCTTATTGTTCCTGTTCAGAAAACTGTATGCAATAAATTTATTAGTGAAATCAAAGTGAAGCCACATTTTAAGCCACAATATACAGGCTGTGTTCAATATGTCTTGAAGGTTGAAACTCAGCTCATCACACCTGAGTGATTCCCTGGTAGCATGTAGGGAATATAACTGGGTTTGATAATTGTTGTGGGGAGGTACTACGGCAACAGCTAACTGTAATGCAAGCCAATAACAATATACTTCTCTCTTTTTATTGCATCTAAATACTAAAAGATGTTCAGTTTTAGTTTTAAAGCACAGAGAGTACCTTGTGTGCTGCCTGTTTAACGCTATACAGATGGCCTAAAACAAAAATAAACTTTATTCCGGGAACTTGGATTACATTTTATAGGCTTGGCAGAAATTATGAATTTTCAACTGTAGGGGACTTTTTCTCTTTCAAGTTATAGCTCTGTTCTCTTAATATTTCGAATCAGTTTTCAACACCATGGAAACTGAAAGTATATCAGTCTTCTCCAACTGATTAACATTTAGATTCCAAAAAGCACGTGAAGTCATGGTCTGAAACAGGTCAACAAACAACCTGTAAGATCCAGTTTGCAATCATATAATTTTGATTGCAAAATTATATGACTGAGACCTCACACATGCTGACACACCCCACTCCCCATGTTCCACCCACCTTTGAGGTGTTGAGCCGTGTGATTTGTGCTACCACGAGGCCAGGAGAGTGCTCCTACTCAGCCTTATGCTCCCTCTGCCTAAAAAACCTGCTGCCTGACTCAAGTGAAAATATGCCTTGCTGTATGGCTACCACATGTATCTGTTCAACATAAGGGCCATCCCATCAATATGTATCACTGGCTATGTAACATGCATAGACCCAAACATTATGTGTGGATCTCTGAGCACATGTTTGTGCGTGTGCAGGGTGACGCAGTATCTCTGAAAACCTTTTCCAGAAGGTGAGAGCTACTGAGTTACTAATGTCATGTTGCGACTCCTATAACCAAAAACCGACAGCCTACTTCCTCACCAGCGTGATGTAATTATCTGTCATGTGTTGCAGATGAAGCATCAAGGTGAAATTTGTTCTGCCTTCTCAAGAAATAAGTACAGTAAATCAGACACTCCTGCTCAGCCTCCACCAGTATTATTCACCTATATATGTATTTTGTTTACTTGTTTAATCCTGGCAGAGTTTTGGATATTGAAAACCATCTCTAGTGGTCAATGGGCAAGAAGTGTAGTATGTATTAGGCAGTTCACCAGTCCTTCATAGTGCACCATAGAGACACACAAGTCATAGATCCATGCAGACATTTCTATCTAGCAGCATTGAAATGAGACCAGTGTTCCCAAAGTGAACAGACACATTCAAATGGTTTGTACACAGCATGATAAAATTACAGTGTGGATGAACAAAAGAATAACCACTGATAACCACTGATTTGGTTACAAATTATTTAAAGAAACTAAAATCAATAACCTGATCTGCCATTTGGAACATGCCTAATTCAAAGTGTTTATTTTGTCATTTATGGCCACTTTAATTTTTATTATTCAGATAGGTATAGCTTAATAAAACACATTTCTGGTTAAAACCAATGTATGGTCAAGGCTTACCTTTTTAAAGGTATATTCCTTAGTGCCTCTGAGCATTTAACAATTTGGTTGTACATTCTCAACCTGTCTGGAAGTTCAGGTTGGAAGAAATAGTCAGAGGTGTACTTTGATCGGCCATCGTTTCAGTGATACTTCTCAAACATTTGTATTTGCTGCCTCTGGGTGGAAATACAAGTTTATTCAAAGTTCAAATCAATGTCTCCTACCAGCTTCAGGGGAAGTTACAGTGAAAAGAGAAGCCTCTTTGTGACTCTTGAGATTGACAGCATGTAGGCAAAACTCTCAAGGAAAGGGCACAAACTCAGAAAGCTGGAAAATTTTAGAAGTTGGTGTAATTTTAATTAAACTAGAAAATGATTGAAGAGAAGTGGATGATGAAAAAATACTCTGGTAAGGATAAAATTCTAAGTTTTTTACTTAAAGCTTTCACTCCAAGACTGATAACCATTAAGAATACAAAGAAAAAACAAACAGTTTGGGTTAAAATTCTTTGTACAGATAAAAACTTCAGGCTAGTAAGTTTTACAACATTAACTCAATGATCAGTTTTATAAGATAAACCTTGTCTTTAAAATTGCTCTAATCCTTCATGGCAAGAGTTCAATAAGGTGTTGGAAACATTCCTCTGCTGTTTTATGAGAATCTCAGATGTGACTGTGGAAGCCATTGGTGTACAGTGAACTGATTGTCATGACAAAAAATAAGTTTGAGATGATTTTTGCTTGAAGACACAGGATTTTCTTCATACTTTCATGTTGTGCATTCTTGTTTCTGACACTACCAGTTGAATGTTACAGGTGAAATCCAGACTCATTAAATCAGGTAATGTCTTCATAAACAGTTACCGTCTAATTGTGGTGACACTGTGGAAGCTGTATTTTGTGTGTTCAGAGATGACATTATGCACATATACCTTAGTTGTGAGGAGTAGTTATTTACTGCTGCTTTTCTTTATTCAAAAACCAATCTGTCTGTTCTCCTCTGTAATCTAAAATCAACAAGACTCATTATATGTTTTCTTTTATTAGACTATTGTCTGTGAACCTGGGACATAACTGTAGTCCCATCTGCCACTGAAAACCATGGTATGCTGAAAGTTTGTGAAATATATATATA